>JBAJNP010002782.1:15972-44927 GCA_036877545.1 Yasuhikotakia modesta | reverse complement strand
ATATGATCTTTTATCACAGGATAAAGTTTTAAGGCCTTGGCCTGTTTGAATGCCAAAAGTTACTAAAATAATTAAATACAACACAAAGGAAAACAGAAACCCAGGAAATACATTTATCACTAGATTCAGTCACAGCACAGTCCTTACACAGCACAAAAAAACCTCAGGCCAAAAGTCATAGCTCATCTGAAAAGCGGTGCTCTGGCAAAAGTTTACCCACTGCATCGAGAGAAGCCAAACTAGCAGCCGCGCTGTCATGGCCGCCATCCAGCGCGTGTACTCAGATATATTTATGTGCATTGCATTAAGGCAGAGGCCTGCTTTTGGACTGAGCTGTGAGCTGACGTCTCAATCTGTCGTGTGACACGCAGCCGGCTGTCTGATTTCGTGTCCGCGGCGCTGGCTGGGAGATGGACTCCACCAGACTGCCAGCCTCAACCTCTCACCTCGCCAGCCTTCCTAACCGCCCAGCTATCCCAGACTGCACCGCTCCAGCACGCACCGATCAACTGCAACGCTTAAAAGATTTACAGCAGACAAGGCCATTTCTTTCTTTTGCCTGTCTGTGAGTGTGTGTGTGTGTCTGCCAATCTGAGCCATCAGCTTGGAAAGCTCGGGCCGGGTCAGGGCCCAGCAGGCTGTCTCCTCCACTCTTCCCTCTGTGTCTTCCAGAAAGTTCTACTTAAAAATCCCTAAATAAATATTTGTGCACAATATGACACGGGGATGTCTGAGCATAGCAGGATGAGGTAAAGAAAAGGCGTCTGGTCCAGCCAAGGTCTCCTCAGTCTGCTCAACAAGTTATTTTTTTCATGAAGATGTGCCTTTTAATTATTATTAAAGAGATTCTGTCAACTCACCCTCTCTTTTGTTCCAAACTCGCATGATTTTTTTTCTCCATGAAAGAGAAAGGGATTTGTTAGGTCAAATGTTAGTGATTTAACACTAACCACTATTCATATTCATAGTACAATTTAATAACATTATTAATAACAAATAAATATATAACTATATTAATATATTAAATATATTAATAACAAATTAATAATAATAATCTCCTCCAAAGAAGAAAGAAATATTTACAGGTTTGACATGAGGAGGAGGAAATGACAGAATGAAATTAAATGTAAATTTTGGATGAACTGTCGCTGTAAGTACTAGCATAGTCACATGAACACAGATGTTATCACATAAACTACAGAGTGGGGTGGCTGAAAATGGGTGGATAATGTTACCTATAACAGGTATTTATAAAGAACAGCAGTTCCATGCTGTCTTACACTGAGATGGAGTTGCAGGGCTGCTCAGATGTTCTGCCAAAATGTCTACACTGATATGTCAACACTTCATCAAAATATGATTAGAAATAATATATTTTGACTCCTTTAAATAATTAAAGCTGTATGACATTCAACACTGCAGTGTTTGAATATATACTGATGTCAGTTCAGGCTCCTAATTTGTCTGATTTATGTTGCTTAATTTACAAAGGCGAAGTATTGATATTGGAAAATGAGCAACAACAATGAACAATTGATACAACTGACAACATCTTTTTGGGTTGACAACAACCCAAAACACATCTATGTTACTGTAAATGTACAGTATGTTTCACCAAAACATTACAGAAGTAAGTATTGCATCAACTATCACAGAGTTAGAATCACTGACTACTCCAAGTGCTACTGCAGGAACTGATGTTATCCATGCCACACAGATTTCCAGTACTAAAGGATAATTTCTGTTTTCCTTTCTCATAGTATTGCTCTTCTGAGATGGTGGCTTATATATGTTGTCAGCTAAGCAAAGCAGGGTGCAGTTTGTGGTCATTTTGTGGGATGTATTGTAACGGATGGTTAACCATCACATCCCTATCGTAATCTGCATTGCTTCTGGTATCCGCCAACAGCCCCATAAACACAGACTTTGAGACGCACTTACAGACTCACCAATACAATAACTTCAGTCATCAGTCTACCGCCCAACCGCTAACAAGCCGGCCAAATTTAATTGGTACATTTTATTTTTTCTTTGGCTTTAGGAGCTTAGAGAGAAATTCTGTAATGTCAGGTGGCAAAGGTAAGTTTTCTCAGTTTCAGCTCTGAGCATGCAAGAATAATTTGTTCACGAAAGCATGAAGCATGTTTTAAGTTTTATATGCAAAAATGAATTCTATTTAATAATTACAATTACATGAAACATAAAAATCTACTGCCTGACACAGTGGCTTAAGAAAGTATTTGTAAACTTTTTGACACCAAAGTCACAATGTATGATTTTCATTACACTGATACCAAAATCTTGACCCAAGTGGGTTCAGCAAACAAACAACACCAGAGCTTCTCTCATAACATCATAACAGAGATTTGTTATAGACAACATTTTTCATTTATTAATGCCTATTTGAACCCCAAAATATATGATTTAAATGCATGTTTAGCAATGTATGGCAGGCTGGTTAGCACAGTGAAGAATAAATGTTAAAGCCAAAAGGGTTTCTCCTCTCATGGCAGTTTGACCGGCAGAGGGCCGTAGTGTTGGGGAAGGGGGGGGGGGTATTTTTGGGCATAAGAGGACTGGGGTCCTACAGCCTTGGGCCTCTCAGCCTCCTGCCAGGAGGCCTGTAGTCCATCACCCAAAAAGCCTGGCCAGAGATGGCCAGCGGGGACGGGCACCATCCTGGAGGACAAGCAGGCAGATGGTGCCTCCACTGAGGGGAGAGACACCAGACACACACTCTAACACATCCTGGCTCTTAGCCCAGCGATCGCAAGCACTAAAGCTAATGCTAAGTGTAACTCCAAATCCAGAGAGGAAAGAGCAAAGCTCCAGCCAGCCAGTCCTCTTCATCCACTCAATTACCCCCCCACACACACACATACGCCCAGCGCCGCTACGGCAACAGGCATCATTACACTCCAGTACACATTCTCTCACCCGGCGTATCAGGGCAAAACCAAACGGTAGCGAAACGGACTGCTGAGATTGTTAAAAGTGGAAAAGATGAAGAGTTTGTAATGAGGCACATGTGGGAGTCACAGCGGTCCTGTTTCTGTGGGTGTGTTTGATGAACTGGGCTGCTGATTGTGTTACCTGGGGCTTGTGTGCAGATGGGCTTGTGTCCTGGACTCATCCTCATCCTCATCCTGACTTCATGCGCCTACAGGCAGGAAAAACTCTAGAGATCTTGCGTGCAGACGCAGCAGCTGCAAACAAAATATTCTCTCACTCCCTAAACAAAATGCCACACGCTGCCTGACTCCCATACGACAACCAACAAACTGTCCATGTTACCACATATCGCAGAAAGAGATACATTTCATCACCCTCAAGTAAAAATGTCCCTTGTGAAATGAGCTATTAGAGATTCTATAATCCAGTGCTCTTTGGTCCTCAGATAAGTTTGTATCCTGTGATTGGAATACAGAACACACTCTCAATTTGGTTTGTGCCAATTTCCCCAATCCCCTTATCTCTACCTTGAACCTGAGACACATAAACCCATCACCCAATGGCAGATTACTTCTCAGAAGAAAGATTTTCTTGCTCAGAGGTTGCTCCTTCAGTGCTCAGAAGAATTTATGGAGATCTCAGTCAAGTTTCCATTATGTATCATTTTGGCACATGAGATGATTGCTGACAGAGTAACATTATAGAGCTGTAGAATGATTGTGACAAGCTCAGCACACATCATCTGGCTATGGAACAAACTAATGAGATACCTAAAACCTTTTAAAACTCTGTGAGAAAATAGAGAAAAAAAAACTAAGTAGAAGACTTTTAAGTCTCCATTTGCTCTCTTATCTAGTCCCATTGCAGTGTCTAAGAGTTAATTGAGACGTTAATGAGATCTCATTTGCTTTCCTATAGGCTGACACACATTTGCTCTATTCCCATGACTTCAAATCACCACTGAAGCTCCATAATAACGCGTGAAATCTCTTGTCTCAGCAGCCAGGAAAAGGGGTGCAAGAAGTGGAGATGCTTTTTTGGGAAGAGACAGTTGATAAACAAGAGAAAAAATAGAGGGAAAGAAAAAGCCGCCCTGTGGATTTCAGTCCAGCTATCAGTACCCACAACCACTCGCCTACGACAACATGACAGGTGTAAGTTTCACCAACTTAAACGGCAGGATTAGCCACTAGTGGTTCTCTTCATATGCATTCCTTATGGGAATTAATTCCATTTGAAATGCAAGGCCAAAGGCAAGATTAGAGAGGCAAAGCCCCACGGGGAGCTGTATGCTGCAGCTAAAAGCTGGGATTTGAATAATTGTACAGGCTTAGACCCAGAATCTGCACAAAACAGAACGAATGGATTATTACTGGAAACTTTGTACATTTTTGACTGCCTTGCTCTCTGAAATACCTGTGTGTGTGTGTGTGTGTGTGTTATGATTCTGACAGAAAAGGCAAAAACACAAGTTTATTGCAACTGGGATGAGAGCGAGAGGTAGTGAAAAAGTATAAAGTCAGAAGAATTCTTATGCCCTTGAGTGTATTGGAATCCACACACATTTCTGTTTCATACAGTCTAAAATGTGGGTTCAGTTCAGACACATGTATTAACACTATGAAGACATCACAACTGTACACATGCCATTCAGAGGAGAAAAAGAATAATAAATGAAAATGTGTTACTGGACAGAAACTGGCAGCCAAGCATAGAGTTAGAGGGGTCTTTAGTATGAAAGGGTGGGCTTATGCCCTGGAGACAGACAGGTGAGGGGCAGCTCACACAGAGGAATTATCACACCGTTACCTGGCAACTTCTCCGGGACAGCGCCTCATTGTCGCCATGTTTATTTCATGCAGCCAATCAGTGTAATCTGATCATTACCCTCCTGCCCCACGCCTGAGCGGGGTTCCAAAACACCCCTTAACACCCACTACTTTGTGCACTTACGCTAAAATCAAAGCCTCTCTGACCCGACTTCCAACTTCCTCCGTTAGCTTAAAACCCGAGACAAATACAAGCAACAATGGCCACACATCCAAATAAAGTGTGTATGGAAACCACCGGCTGACATTATTACAAAGGCACGGCTGTGCACTGATGTTAATTTGTTTTTCTAATATTACAATGCTAGCTGAACATTGCAAACAGAGTCACTTTGTAAACAGCGGTAAGATGGACTGTAAGTCTTGGCTGGGGTTTGTAATAATTGGCAATATGCCTTACATTCCTAAGTGTGTGTGTTTTAGTGGTTTCAAGAGAGGAAAAGAATGACATGGGGATGAAAGAGTGAAGAAGAGAGGGAGGGGAAAGAGAGACGAAGCTCAGGAGGCAATTTCAGAAGTGTCAATGACCAAATCCCACACAGACTGAAGTATATCAGAGACTCTAACCAAGCATATGCAAAGCAAGAGGTCAGAGTCATCACTTTCTAAATGGTGTGACCAACACTTCAGTCATGCCCAGTGAAAACAGATGATGAGAACTGGGACATGAGAGGCCTTTATTTTGGAGAAAAAGAGAAAAAAACAGTAAACATTAATAATGTCAATTCAGAATGGCACATGTGGAGGCAACTAGAGGCTAAACTAAACATGCACACAGACACTCAAAAAAAAACAATAGCTTTACAGGACAATAGACATTTAAGGACGTCCCACTGGCTGTTTATGTGTATGGCTACAAACTGCGTCTCTGTTGTTTTGACAATTCATCTTTAAGTGACAACCTGCAAGGTGACAAGAGCCCTTCAGATGAGGCACAGGACAAGCGCAGGAACCATTCATCTGACGAATGGGCTTCACCTATGTGTCAATCACGCACTAACACTCATGCTGAGTGCAGTAGCCCCTGTATCCTCAATGTGCTTATAGCCAATAGGCAGGCAAACAGAACAAGCTCCTCCCCCAATAGTTCTGGTTCTATCTTTGAGGCTGTTGCCACTGGAATCTTTTTGGAATGTGTAAATAATTTTATAACTTTAAATAACTTTTATTTATTAATAATTTTATTATTGCTTATATCTATCTGACTTAACGTGGCTAAAATGATACAAACGAACGAGACAAGAAACTTGACAAAATCAATCTATGGAGTAATTACAAACATGGAGCAACTGACAATGTCCACTCCATGCACTTATGAATACTTCAAATCTAAAGGTTTACAATTATGCCTGACCTTCAACAAAATATTGTTTATAATATCGCTTTAATATCACTTAATGACCCAAAAAATGCATGAAAAAACTCTTAGCCTGCTATCAGTTTCTGTACCTTCTGCAGTGCTGTTAGATTAATGTCACCTCCCTCCATCAGCTTTTGTTGCATCCATTTCTTTTCTGCTTTTCAGCAATCACCGGTTACATTTAAATATCAAGTCACTGGAAAGTGACAAGTCACAACAGTGCGGTAATGACACAGGCTGGAGCTGCTCTGCAGGCCAGCTGGGCAGCTATTGGGAATAAAGTAAGTAATACAGCAGGATCAAAACTCCTATCTCCATTTAAAAATGGGAGGGTGACGACTCCCCTCCCAGTGCTAGCGCCAGCTGAAGATTGTGATGGCAGGACCCCAATCTCCTTTCCGTGCCAGGCCTGCTGGAGCAGACAGTCCCGGCTGAAATACCTGGCCCTCCTGTACCGCCCGCTTCAGTCACTGCTAATCAAATAAATAAATCAAATGAAGAGATGTGCGAATTGCTTTTTTCGAATGGGTCCCATTCTTCCACAGGACACTTGGAGTGTCTCAGCTGGGGGCCCGGCAGGGAGTCTGGGCATATTTTAGCACAGGTACTGATCAGAACCAAAGTATATGCGAGATGCTGCCCGGCACAGGCAAGCCCAGACAGACTTTACACACAGGCAAACGTAATGTTACACTGCACAGGGCGGTTTGAAAGTCGGGGGGGGGACACAATCACAGATAAAACCTAAAAGCCAGCAGTGATGTTTTTAGCTGTTCTAAAATCTAGTATGCTGTCTTGCCACCTCAGAAAGCCTCCTAAGTGGTGGTGCTTTAGAAGTCAGATTCTGAACACTACATAGGGAACAGCTTAAAAAATCTAATAGTTAATCACACATTGTAATCCACATAGAATAGACAAATACATTATAGTGTAATTTCATCTGCCATTATCTGTTAATTGTCATTACCTTTATTATTTTTAAAAATCACCTCAATAATTGAGAATCAGTATACGCATAAAACTAGCAACAAAATAAACATGCAGGTTCCAAGGCAAATGTTCTATTCAAAGTGCATTTCCCACAATATAAAGCAGACTGGCGTGAAAATGAATTGCTAACGTTCACAAATCAGAAAGAATATCTAAAAAGACTTCAACACTGATTGAAAACACTTCAAAAATAGCAAAGGATCACCAGCTTTAAAGCAGAGGAGAAAAAGTCCATTAGTACAGGGCCAAACATTTGAATACACGTCTCTCACAAGCTGACCTGAAGCCTGGTCATATGGTTACAGTCATTCATCAGAAACACTCCATTTCAGTGTCAACACATCCACTGGTCGGTAACAAAAGCAGTGCAGACAGTTCTTTATCATTTCATAACCTCAACATAAATCAGAAGCAAGGTTTTACACCACAGCAAAGCAAACACTGATTTACCTTTCTATGCGTTTATGCATTTAGGTCTCATATGGTAAGAAACGCAGTGAGTTTAGTTTACTGTATGTTCTTGTTCTGACCTTCTGCCTCATTCATAATGCATCATCAGTATAAACCTTTATGAAAGTTTAATATAGAAAATCTTCCTTGTCTCCGGTCGCAGCATTAGGACAGAATAATCTGTAATCGGCGTGATTGGGATGGGATGGGATGTCGGCGCTCTTCACCCAGTCGCCACTCCAAACACAGATATAATATCTGAAACACCCACCTAAACATTCAACAGTGTTACCGCAGTTTCACTCTCCCTGCTCTTCTGTAACGCTGTACCCCCTCCACACCTCACTGTCTACCGGTCAGATCGGCAACAGAGACACAAATCTGAGACAAACACATCCTTCCGAAAACTGCTACAGAAACCTTGAAAACAATCTGAGTTTTTGATATTATGATAAACTGGAAACTTTGCATGGAAGTAGCGAAACATAAATTAAGCATTTTCTTTCTTTCAGCATATAAGCACTGTAACCTAATGCACCCGCTCCACCATAAAGCCATTAACACCGTTAGCGAACGGAAAGATACGTTACGTAAAGACGAGACTGACCCGCACCTGTCCGCAAGTCCGGCGTGTCGCTCCTCCTCTGACCGCGTGTAGCGTGAACTTCCGCTTCCCGCACTTTTCTCCGTACAGAACTACGGAAGTCACGCGTCAGGTTGTTTGTGCGACGCGACGCTGAAACGCTCGCGCCGTTTGATACAATTTGGCGGCGTGATGCGACCGATCAAGACCGACAGATGTATCGGTTTATTGTATATTACCGATCGGTTTTTTCGGAAGCGACCGCAGCAGGTAATGTGGGGAAGTGGGTGTCGTTCACCGCAATGAAAATGTACTTCTCATAAACTCTTACGACTGGCTACGCAAATGTTTCTAAGAAAATGAATACAACTTTATGTTTATTTCTCGTAAAAAATTTTATTCATTTCACAAAGATTGAGATTGTGATTTACAGTTTTTACAAAACACCCTATAGGCCATTTTTTATTGTTGTTTTTATTTGTTATGCACCTGATCCTTCTATTGTAATGCAAATATGTATTGTTGTCATGTTGTTTGTTCATAACAAATAGCTTAATTTAAAATAATCACAAAAATGTCTTTGTATTTGTTACAGAAGGACCAGTGGCTATTGTTGGGTTAAAAGGATGTTGAGGGTGTGCAGTAGTCATGTTGTAAGCTATGTAAAGTGCCCTTAAAAATGACACCGAACACCCCATATTACTGTAGGTGATCACATTCATTTTGTTTAAAGTTCTTTATTATGTATTATAAATTTAATGATTTAATTTCTGTTCTACTATACACTACTATCTATATAAGTAACTACTTCTATGTGCCACTAACAAACTGAATAAAGCGTAAAAGAATGTAGCAAGATTCAAAGACTGTGTATGTATATTGTTACTATTTTTCTTTTCATATCTTCCATGTCCAGGAAACTGAGGTGCTAAGAATGAAAGGTGTACCTCTGTAGCCATGTCTGCTCAACAGCTAATCGCTGTCTTTGTTTGGGTAGATTTGGGATCGAATCTACTGTAAGCTGCATTACACACAGTTTCATCCAAAGGATATCAGCTTCCAAACTCGCCTGATGACTGTCTGGCGTCTAAAGCTTCTGGCAGGAAACAGATGCTCTCACCTTATATACCTGTATTCTGACAAAGAGGCTGAGACGTCTTTCCTGCATATAATACACAGTGATGATAATTTACTTCACTTGTGACTGCAGAATATTTGCCCTACTAATTTCTGCAATATCTCTCTCTCTCTATTTAACTCAATAAAGACTCACAATAATGACCTCCAATGTGTTGCCATCTTATGTAAAAGCAATAGTACACAATGCATGAAATAAACATAACTCAGAATGTCAATGATATAATGCATAATGTGAGATATTAATGAGTGGATGGGTTATTTTGTCTGTACTTTATTGGAATGCCCTGGTCAACTGTCAGGATCACTTTAAGCAAGGCAATAATAATTTTATTGATAGGCAAAATGCATATATTGAGTCATAAGCTGTAAATAAATCTTATAGTGAAACCACTTCAGTGTATTGAACAGCAATGAACTCTTATGAACTCAATGTACAACAAACATTCTTTGTTACAAAGAAACAAAGGAAAAATAAAATCACAATTTGGCATGTTCATTTCTTCACACTGTCATGCAGACTCATTCACAGTCAAAGTCAAAATACTGTTAAGATTTCCACTTGATTTTATTAAAGTGTGTTTGTTTATTTTGGATGCAGTATATCTGGCTTTATTGCACAGCTTTGATGAGCAGTGAGACCCTGTTTAAGTCATTTCTTCGGTGCATGATGGCTTTTATGGATGAGGCGTGTTACGAGAGCCTCCAATCATTCGAACAAAACAGATTCCATATAGTCACGGAAAATCCCAAAATAAGATCTTACGCAGCAAAGTAGTTTTTTCAGTCATCGACTACTGTCTCTGTTTCCCCCCGTTACGCTAAATGTTTATTGTGCTTTTGGAGCTCCCAGCTGGCATCAGGCAGAAATTATAGTTGTCTGGTGATGTGTCTGTACATGTCACTTCTGCTTTTACCACATAACTCTGTCCAATGCCTCGGTTAATGTTGATTGAAATATGGGCACTGCCTGACTGCAAAACCACTTTGTGTCAACGTGTCAATAGCCGCACAAGGAGAAATAAGTCAAAAAACTACCACATTGTCAAATCACACGGAACACAGAGCCGAGTGCCGTGGATACGTTGGCTAGCGTAGAATTTGTGAGGTTTTGACAAGGATTTCATGCGGCACATCTTATGTTTCAGAATTAATCCCGCTGTAAAATTATGGGTTCTTTTCATCCTAAACTCCCATTGCCATGGTTACAATGTTTAAGCCTGGGAGATGAGCTGAGTGAGGTGTAAGAGAGAAAAAAGGGAGACAGTGCCAAGCTTTGATTCTCGTACCGTTTCAACTGTGATCAAACGGCAGGATCTAATCGTAACAAAGGACAAATTCCATTTTGCGAGGCCTCATTGTGCTATGAATGTAAAAAGGAGGGGGTGTGCAGTTCTAACAAAGTGATGGGGTCTGATGCTTAATTACAGCACAATTTAACAAATTCTGGGGAAGAGTTTCTGCTGGCTGAGCTGGAGCTACTGTGGGCACTGAAAGAGGACAGTGCTGGAGGCCTTAGGATGTACGTCTTGAAGGATTCTGGAAAGAAATGAAAATGTAAAACTCTTTATTGCAATAATCTGATCCTCCTTTCTAAACATGCAGCTAGGGCCTGTAGATGCCAATGTAGATGCCTGCCAATGATGAGTGAATCAAGATGCATATAAACGCATCCAACCAAGCCAATGTACCCAGCTAACAAATTTAGGTTACAAGAACATTCCCCTAATGTTTCCATTATGTAGCAAAAATGTTAAAATATAATTTAAAAGTTCCAGGACCAAAACACCCAAACATTAAACTTACATCTTAAGAATAACCTTTTTATATGACATATAATGTTAAACATATTACTGCAAGAACGTTTTTGATAACATTAAGAGACGTTTCAGAAAACATTAGCCAACGTTCTGAGAACATTCCCTCTGTATATTGTCAATTATGACATGGCCATGTCATAATTAAGCAAATGGCCAGCAAATGGCCAGCTGTGCTTAAACTCCCTTCTGAGTTTTACAATTGTAGAACTGATGTTAGCAGCAGTCAGGGAGGGGCAGGACCCAGAGCAGGAAACAGTTCTTGACCCAGGCTTCCCCCTGCATGCACACGGTCCCATGACACTGGCCTCCACTGCAGTTAAAGAGTCTGACTGTCCCTGTGTGTTAACTCACCGTCTCAGCCGCATACAGGATACAGATGGGAAGAGCAGCCGTTGTGCCTGACAGCAGGCAACACTGAGCTTACGAGTCTCCCAGAAAACACTCAACCCCATACCAGCGCTTCTTTACTGTGGGGAACAAAAACAAAGCAGAGCCAAAATCAACTCATGAAAAGTTGCAGGAAACTTTAGATAAGGGAGTAATCAGGCTGGAGTAAATTCAGTTTTAACTTCACAGCATTTGGAAGAAATATAACTTTGGTTAAGTTTGTCTTAAACTTCAAACATAAGTTTGGCTTGTTTGTATAAATTCTAACTATTATGTAATATTATATTTTTTAAATAATATTAGAATGTAAGATTATATTTAAACCTATATTGTAACTGAGCCCCAAAAAAAGGCCTTGTGACAAATAGGTGTGCCTTTTTAAACACATTTACTGTGCCTTAGATTTCACACCATAACAGTTTTAGAGGTAGCTAAACATGCATAATAAGATTACATATTATCTAAGGGTTAGAGAAGACTGTGGGTTCTCTCATAGATTGTCCGCTGGTTAAAGCCTGTAGTCTGTGGAAGATAGACTGTTCTGTCATAACGGCTGACTAGACACCTCATCTGATGCCAAACATGTTGGGAACTGTCCAAATCTCACCCAGACGACTGTGGTCACTGCCCTGCATGTTCCAATCACCCCAGCTTTGTCATATGGATAATGACAATGATGATTTAAGATGAAACATGGACAAACACCTGTGAGTCTAGAGAGAAAAAAAACATTACAAACAGTCAGTACTGCAGGGCCTCCACTATACATTCAAAGCCAAACATACCCAGTGCAACACTATTCACCAATATCACTGTAAACAATGAAGTCTGCCTCACACTCTATAGTGCACACCACTGCAATACTGCCACAGAGAAATGACATATCAATGCAGTCAGCAGTGTTTCATCAGGACAATACTTTAACCTTGGATTTACAACTCACCACAAAGACTCTATACACTCACTGCCATGTCAACACACTCAGACTAAATAGAAGAGTATAGAAAACTGCAGCTGGTTGTACAATAAGTAAAAAAAACTATATATAATGTATATGTATTTATTTGTTTAGCTTTACTTTTGTGGTAGAAGGGAACTGAAAACATTCCATTCATTTTCAACAGTCTTGTGGAGCCACTGCTGTATATAGTACTGGACACCTAAAATGATTCTAGTAAATAATTAACTACTGTATTCTACTGAACCCAAAACTGGAACTAGAACATAATATATTGACAAATGGCAGTTGGAAAATAACAGATAATCAATTGAGCTGTAGTTGATCTAGGTTATAGATTTTTCTGTATGAACTATATGCCTAAAAGTGTTGTAGAAATCAACAGGAACTGACAACATCTCCAAGAAGTTTGACCTTTTACACTTCACTGAATTGACAGGTGCTTTTATCCATTTGAGGTACATTTTATCTATCCAAGCATAGCCAAAGTGCATTCTTTGATACAACTTGCATTTTGTTCAGAAGCATTTCTGTTAATAACTCAGATATTTAGCAAGTGAGTTAAGAATGTGACATTTTGCAAACTGAAGCTGGTGGTCGTCGGAATGTCACCACAAAGAGTTCCATCGCGCTGAATCACACAGTTATGCCCTCCTTACTTTTCTTGTCTTTCTTTTCCTTTCAGTTCTGGCCTTCACTAGCCACAGAAAGGCTAAGTCCTCAAAGGCTTAGTTCAAACAGATTGAGCTGTGGAGGTCTTAACTGTTGAAGACTTCCCTCTGAGGAGCTGGATTCCAAAAGGACTGATTTCTGAGAAGAAATTCCTCTGGAGGGTAGAAGTCCTAAGGCTGGTAAGTTCCAGGTGTTGTGGCCAGAAAGAAGCATCTGATGATTGTGAAATCTTGACAGGAGATAGATGGAGTTTGTAACAGAGGGTCAGGAGAGGTCCACGCCATGGACAGCGCTGAGGTTCTTCTACAGAGGGACGATCCACATGACCGCACGTCCCAAGAGGCTGATGACAGTAGAGACAACTGCTGAATTTATGGGTCTCTTCTCTGTCACCCTACTGCCAAGACTATATAACAGACTTAACCAGTTGACTTTGGCCAACTCACCCTGAGATTCATGGCTTTTGATGGTATGGCAGAGAGCAGTAGCTGCTTTCTCTGCACCACGTTGACTTGGAGAGGACCACGTCCGGTGAAATGAGCAAATAAATCAAAACCACTCGTTTCCCTCCAGAAACTCAAAAAGTCGCAATTTTCCACAAACAGGATGATTGCACGCCTAATGGAAAATCTGACCATTAAGTATGAAATGAGATGAATAACAATGGCACACAACATCTCTGCATGTAGCTGAATCAGGATGTGCGGTGCAGCTGTTACCCCACTGTGACTGAACATCAGACAGCTAAACATCTCTCAGCACCAGTGATGCTGGAACAGAATTATGAAGATGAAAGTTTGCTGACTCAACATCTTCCAAGACCTGGATGTACTTTACTAAAAGAACTGAACTTTATATCATTAAATACCTGTAACTAGTATGGCCATATAGTTATACATGAGATGCAGTTATGGTAACTGTATGAAAACATGCTAGTATCTGGACACTCTGTTAGCATGACGGTGAGTTTATGAAGGCCATTTTTGTTCTGCCCACATACTTAGTGATTAAATCATTCAACCTACAACAAAATAAGGATCTAAAGAAGGCGTGCTTTGAATAATTAAGACTTAATCAACCAGGTTAATGACTAAATCATGCGGATATATGACATATATTAAAAACAAACAAAAAACATGCTATAAATTTGACTTCTAAATTTGACTCAGTGGAGAGCTTCCAGATGGTATTTTTGCATACATACATGTGCTGCAGAGTTTGTGCAATTAGAAGTGCTAATTACCTGGTGACCTCTGTGTTTTGAGCGTAGCGTTACAAATGAATGCCACTAAAATGTCAGCCTATGACTTTCAAAAAATAAGTTTTCCTAAAATCACAACAATTAATCAAAGCAAGAGGAAAATTACCAAACATGTAAGTTTAGGTATGTCTTCACAAACATTTTTTGCCATGGCCTCATGGAATTACACTGGAATGTTTAATGCACCTGGTAGCACTTCAAGAAGCCTTACAGCCCCAAATACTACAATTAAAAATGTAAAAGTAAACGCATATTTCAAACATTTGTATATTTACATCATATAATTTAATGCAAGGAATATACATTAAAACACTGTGCATGTAAAACCAATTTGACATTTAACCAATTATTGTAAATACAGATGCTACACAAGTTTGTCTCTTCTGTTGGTTGCTTGCTTTCTTTGTACTGACAGTATTGGTGGGCTGAAGATGGCCTCTCCTTGCATCAGTCACAGCCCCGCCCCAAACCCCCGCCCTGCCCCCTTTCATGCAGAACAGCATGCATATGCAAATAAACCATAAGCCCCTGCCCTTGCCCTCCCCATTCCACCAGTCTTTCAAATGTACCTCATAAAAACAGGCAGCACATCAAACGATGAAAGTATTTGCAATGAACGCTTGACATGAAAGAGGACAGAATATAATTGTATTTTCTAGATATTTCTTTAGTATATCTCTTTCCATATCTTACTTCTTCCACACAGCTAGCCAGTGCTATGGGATCCGTCTTAATATGCTTGTGGCCGGGCTTTGTTGTCCTCCGCGGTCGCTATCATCCATTCTCAGAGCAGACAATAGGCAGCGTTGACGCTGGACACGGCGGTCATGTTCTATTTGCTGATGTGCATTATCTCCCAATCCCGTCCTTTGCTGTTGATGCTCTGCGAGTGTCCCCACTCTGAATAGACTCTAAAGCCATTACTAGAGGGGAGAAGGGGGAAGCAGGCATGGACTGTTATATAGGCTACATTTGGGCTTGGCCACATGCATACTAATAACATCATTACAGAGCAGCGCTTGTGGAGAGCATGTTTACTTTGTTATGGTTTCTATCACCTTCCTCCCCTCAGCCGCCACATCACCAATGCCCACCTCTCTTTCGTTCTCTCACCCTTTTCAAATGTAAATAGCACACATGGCTAATTTTCTTATACTTTCCCCCTTAAAAATTAAGCAAGTTCCTGTAGTTCTGTCTCAGGCGGGTGTACAGTGTGTGGGTGGTGCTCCTCACAGCGAGCACTTTTTTCCATGCCATTGAACTTGACCCTGAGTGACCTTTATATAATGAGTGAATTGAAAACATCTCCCTTTGGAATGCAGCTTGTAGACATCGGTTAAGGCTGTTTTAAGCTTTTTTCTTTCTACACATTCTGCTTTTTACGAATTAAAGGGCCGGTATCGTCGTCCTACTCACCTGCGCTGTAACGCGCAGCTCTTAAAGGAAGCGAGGTCAATAACGCTGCTTTTATAAAGCGCGATCCTCAGAAGAGAGAGACAGTAAGAGGAAAAAAATGTCTTTTAGATGCCGCTTTCTCCTTCAGGCACTGAGGCGGCAAAAGAAACTGATACCTGTGCTTTTATTTACAGCATAAATACGAGTTTACAAGAGTGAGGTGTTTGCACGGGTTGAGTTGTGGCTCAATTCCCCACCATAACACTAAACACTTGAAAGCTGGGACACTATAACATGGGGAACATCTACAGATTCACAGAAGTGCGATTACTGAAAACTCAGGTTCAAGTGTTTGGGGTTTCTGTGCACTTCTCAGCGGCACCCTGGGACAAATCAATGTTTGACGCAAAGCTCAGCTTAGCAAAGCCTGTGCTAACTGCTTGCAATGGCAACAATATACCTGCAGCGTCATTGACATTAGCAGTTAATGATATAAATGAACTGAATTAGCTTATATGAAATACCCAGCTAACAATGTTAGGTTGTAAGAATATATCCATTAGGTTATAAAAATGTTTAAATTGTTATTTATAATGTTTTAGGAATGTTACAATCATACTGTTTAGATTATGTATTAGCAGTATTGCTTGCTTTTAAGACTGCTATTGAAACTTTTTTATAATTTTGTAACATTTTTAAAACATTCCAACAATGTTATTTGTATGTAACTCCTAGAATAAAGTAAAAGTTTGTTAGTGACCCTTTTTCATTTACACTGTACTAGTTGTCTAGTTATTTTTGAATGCACTGATACAGAGTCAAATAACAGTAGCTGTGAGGTCCAGCATTTGTGTGTATGTGGGTGTGTGTGTGTGGGTGTGTGTGTGTGTGTGTTGCTTTGAAGTGTGCTAGAGAGGTGCATTTGATCTTAATGGTGATATATTCTCCGTCAGCACTGTCACGATCCATCACTTACCACAGACCTGCCGCAGCTGCCCAGCTGAGGTGTGGCTTATTACACCACCCCAAAGCTCATGAATAATAAACAGGGTTGAAGTGCCATCTATGCTAAGACCCTGAGAAGCAATATCCCCGTGGCAACGTCACCTCATCCCCGTCCCTGCCGCCACTGTTCCTCTCTTCCCCCTCCCACTGCTGTCCATGTTTATGCATGAAGCCTGTTTCATATGTATCGTCCACATCATTTCTGTTGTTGTCCCGGGAACTGATGACACACTCTGTATTAGGAATGATGACCTGCACACTAGGGCCCGACACTTGCTCCACTTTACAGCCATTGTCAGAACACTGCTGTATTTTACACACACACACACACACACACAGAATTACATCTTTGGGATTAGCATTTGTAGGCATGCATGTTTATGGGGTTTATTAATGATTTTTGCTACAAATTACAAAAATCACATAAATCAGGCATGTTTTTTGTACCCCACAGGCCCATATGTTAACCTTTTTGTTTAAAGAGCCGCATGTAGTTCCATAATCTATGACTGCATCACGTTTGCAGTTAGCATACACCTCGTCTGCTCGCGTCTTATTATCAAGCACATGAAACAAAGACAGACAGACAAAATACGAGCAGGAGAAAAGGTGCTTCATGACAATCATCCTCTTATAATTAAAGCTGCTTTGTTATTCCTCACATCTTGCTTTGGTGTCACTGTGAGATGAGAGTTGCTCTCATCAAAGTTTTTGCTTCTTATTTTCTCCCTGCTTCCAGTTCCAGATCTGACTAGAAGAAAAATACATAATGCATATTATGAACAAGTAAAGAAATAAAACTTTATTAATATTTAATCTGAGGATGCAAATGTCTCCGTATCTCCATATCAAACCAGATATTACATTTTGTTAGGACAGGCCTGTTTTTTTTAAATTCGGTTGTTCTTGTGCTCTTTTGCGTTATGATGCAGGAAGGCCATTTAAGTAACTTGACAAAGTAAATTGATAAAGCAGACTTGGGTCTGCATGCGCTTTATGATTTTATGGTACAGCTTTTGTTTCTGCAATAGATTCCATCACTTAGATTGTACAATGACTATTCTAACAGAGGGTGGAATCTATCAGGAATGTTAATATAAACTAGCGATTCATAAGGGAAAAACAAAAGTGTTGGGTTAAAGTTTCATAAATAAGCAACATCGTATCTAAGGTAACAGCAACAAATTTGAGCAGATACAAGTGTACTACAGAATAAAATATATAGTACAAGCAACATTCAACTTAACCATCCAAACACAACTGCCCAACACCGTTACAATTATATTTCAAATTAAATGCATTTAGCAGACAGTTTTATCCAAAGCACCTAACTGTGCATTTATGCATTACATGTTGTCAGTGCATACATTCCCTCAGATTCAAACCCAGGGCCTTCTTGTTTCTTGTCCCATGCTCCTCTAATTCAGCTAGAGAAAAGCAGAGAGAGTGAATCATTTAGAACCAACACATTCATAAACACTACTAAAAATGTTAAAAAACTAATAAACAAAGCTTAACTAATGCCACACATTTTACTAATGCCATTGCCATTTATCAGATTGCACACATTATATTAGGTCAGATGAAATTTCACTTTATAATCAAAAGTATGAGACCTTAAACTGATTACATCTGTCTCCAATTACTGCATTATTCAACTAAATTTGGGCAGGTGGGAAAGCGCTCTGTGCATGGACACAACTCCCTCACACACACACACTCTCTCTCTCTCTCTCTCCTCACACACACTTTCTTTTCTAATCTAAATTCACTCAGATCTTTCTCTCTCATCATTTGTCTCTTTATTACTGTTGTCCAACTTGTTCAGTTACTTGTTTGTTTTCTCTTCTTTGGTGCTTCTTTCTCTCAATATCATTCTGTCACTTCTTTCTTTCTTGTTTCTTACCTTCCTCCTTCAAACACTTTTGTCCTTAAGCATTCCTTCACAACCTCCCCCCATTTGAGATCACCGCACCCCCCTGTTTGAGCCTGCGCTGGCCCTCTGCCCATACACACATTTGTGTCGGCCTTTTGAGTGTTTTCAGAGGCCCATTAAACAGTGCCTTGGCAGGGCTAGACACACTCACCTCTAAGACCCATGGAAAGAAAGAAGGTTATCAGATTCCCTTATCCAATCCAGACACATTCAAAAGACATGCTAAGCTGGAGGTTGCTTGTTCATATTCACAAAATACACAAACTTTAGGACTTGTAAACATGCCATTTATGCTGGGTGGCACAGATTTTTCCCAGCATGCAATGGGGCCACTGGAGGTGGGACTGAAGCCAGCCTGTCTGGTCACTGGTGGGATGTACTCTATACCCAAAAACTGAGAAGGTGGGGCTGGATTAGGGTGTAAGGGGTGCGCCTCTCAAATCTGGGTATGAAACAACTGTGCCTTCTGCTGGCCAATGGAAGAAACTCAAGCGTACAGTAGACACACTCCTGCGAGTACTAAAGAAAACACTTCCAAACTTTAAAATATTTACTGTTCTTTTTAGTCAATAACATTATTGTACCCTTTGATAAGATGATGAATACCACATACAGACCACAAGCAAACAACACTACACACTATTTTTCGGACTATATATATTCTTATGAAGAAACAAAACTGTGACGTCCTGTGGTCAGTAACTGGTGTACAAACCAGACCATTCTAGTTTAAACAATAGCCAATGCAACAATCCCACTTTACTAAATCAGTGAAAACAAGTTGTCATGGAAATTGTCTGAAGTCATTGCTAATTCAGGCTTTAATAAATTACCATAACAAGAAGGCTGAGGAGTAAATATAGATCTTTGGTGCTAGAGCGGTGGCCGTTTGATGCGACTGTACCGAGACGTGTCAGAGTCAATCATCTTATTCTCTCACACCTGCAAAAATGGAGCATGAACTCCTCAGAGGAAGAAAAAAACAACAATTAAAAAAACGTAAAAAACACTAGCAAGAAATGCAGAAGAGGGAAGAAGAGATGAGACAGAGTAGAAAAACAGAAACCAGTGAGAAAGAGAAGCATAAGAAAAAGGCAGAAGTGATGGAGAGAAAGAGAGAGCAGCAAGCTGGAGAGGATATTTTGATTTGACTTGTGAATTTGATGACTACCTCCTTCTGCCACCTGCGAAGGTCTCCGCACCATCAAAGCACATTAGACACATTAGTCCCATGCTTACTTATGAGAAAGATAAAAAGCTGTGGGGCCTCTGCCTTCTCAAGCTGTGAGTGGAATAGCTTTGCAATTTGCTGGCAAAAAACAGCATTTTGATCTTAATGAATATAAAATGGCTGCCATTAAAAGTAAAACAGATTATTTTGGGCTTTTCAGGGAGTGTGGCTCTCTGACAGTCTTGGAGGGCCACTATGATCTTTCATTAAAACCTCACAGCAGGGTCCCCTCCGCGGCCGACCGGGACCTCAGCCCTCAAAGAGATTGGCTGCGTTTAAAAGTCATTTTCATAAATCTACACAGATTTCTGAAATTCAGTAATGAAAGCCATGTGAGAGGGCCAGCGGCACAGCGGCTGGGCTTTGCCTCGATGATGGTCACACTGCTTTGGAAAAAGAGAGAGAGAGAGAGAGAGAGAGAGAGAGAAAGAGGACCAGACCCACCCGTATCACCCTCATGGCAGTGTTCCACATGAGCCTCTGCCCAAGCTACGCTTGTTAATAGCTAGCATGTGCTAATTACTGTCAGCATCCAGGCTCTGGCTCTCAGCGCTCCAGATCTCCTGCACAAACTACCTGCCCAATCATGGGCCTGGATGCTGCACACTTTTAATTGCATTAAACTTTGCTTAGTGATTTGTTGTGCTGGGAAAGAGAGGCAAGGACTGACAGCTGGCTAGCTCCACTAATGGACCTTCTGAAATCCAATGGGAAAGGATGTTATTGGTCTTGTTTTTAGTCATCTGTGTGATCTTGACACGCTACCAAAACACTCTGATCCATCTCCCGCAGCTTCTGGGACAGAATTCTGCCAAAAATACCATTCTATTATATAGCAATTACTTACTATTGATGAGAATGAGTTATATTCTCTATCACACTGTACATGGTCTACTTAGGCATTAAAAAACTGCTTATGAATTTGCCATTTGTCTTGGGCTTGTACAGACACCAACAGACATGGAAGCAACATCATGCATCATGTGAATTCAACACGTGAACCCTTTATTTAGGCTACCGATCAAACTGAATTCTCCCATCATATGGGAGTTTAATTAGGAAAAATAATACTGAGTGCATGTTTGAGTTCTGGTATTTCCTTGCATTTGTAGTACATCTTAAATCGCTTCAGAAGTTTTGCTCTCTACACAGCAGGCACACCAAGAGTTTGTAACTTGGCTGAAAAATCATCTACTATGATAAAGAGAACTTCAGCAAAGTGCTTGTTGCATTGCACAGCCCTCCACAGCATGCTGCTCAGAGCTTAGCTTGTATCTTCTGGATCACTGTAATATGCATGAGAACCGGACAGTGAGTTTCTTAACCATTAATTTATGCACTGATCTGTGGCCTTCTGGGTCAGTCTTAAAGCCTTTCATGCAAAAATCACTCCCCACGCTCTTTCATCTCCTGTTTGCAAGCACTCAGATCTTTCTCATGGACATCTCTGATATATCTCTACAAACAGAAAACATAAGTAGTGTGTCATATCTGTAGGCAAACAAACGGGTAAATACATGAATTATAGATTCAGATATAAATGAGGACGGTACACGGGTATCTGAACGCCTACATGGGCTGATACACAAACAGCACAGGACGACACGCACTGAATGATTGGCTCGAGCTCTGATCCGCTGCTAAGAGAGAGCTTAGAGAAGGACACACACATCCACACACACCCTGACACAGACACTTCAACATCATGGTATGAGATCCAAAGGGAAATTAGTGGGCACTTAGCTCCACACATGTCGAGTGTTTCAGCTGGGATCCAGGCCATAAGATCCAAGCAGCAGAACATGAAAGAAACTCAACTGCCCTACAGCCTCTAGCTCTCCTCTGTTGCACCACAACACCTCAAAGAGAACCGTTTGCTTCTACACATAGATTTCAAGTATGTCTGTATATATGTGTGTGTGTGTGCATTGGGTGGGGTGTTTACTTAACTGTATATTTGTCATCAAACCCTGACAAATTCGAGCAAAACATTCTGGAAGAAACATCTACATTTGTAAAAACACTACAAGAATGACTGTTTTTTAATTGTTAAAATGCAGTTTAAGTTATCTGTCAGGGTTAGATTACAGTGAGGATTAGGTATTCTTTTCTAAACTAGCTGTGTATAAAAACAGTAAACGTATATGTAATGTTCCCATTACATAGGTACATAGGTAAACATGTATGGAACAGTGCCATTATTTTGCTAATCTTCTTAGCTGACTTCTCATTTACTTTATGTGCTGTGAGCCATAATCCATAATTTCCACATTTACTGTAAATACCTAGAATATTCTGTTTATATAAATATCTAAATATATCCATGGTGTTAATACCAGGTCAAACTCACTGAAACTCATATGTTGTGACACACAACTAGTGGCTAAATGAGAACTCCCACACCGCCTGAATCACTTCTCCAAAACATCCCTGTGATTGATGCAGCCAAGAATTGTGCCATTTCAGGTCTCATTGAAGTTTATAGCACACTGTTCACTAAAAATGAAACATTACTGCATTTTAAAAGCTGTTGCGATTTATGTGGCTGAAACATCAGGAATTGGAGGGCAACTAATCCCGCCCACTGTGAATGTCAACTCTGTGTCACTCAGATACATTTAAAGCGGCTATATTCTAATATTCTTAACACCTATTTCTTTACCTGAAGTCCATTTGCAATGTTCAAAGTCAAGGTTACTAAAATCAAAAACAGTTTGTTTTGCATTTGATTCGTTTTGCATTTTACAACTTCTGATTTGTCCTTGAATTCAAAAGGCTCTATCTTTAAAACTTGACCTTAGTCAAGTTTTAGTATTCAAAACTTGACCTTGACCTGAAGACTAAAACTTGACGTTAGTGTGAAATATACAAATGACCTCAGTGAAGAAATATACAAAACATGTCAATTGCACATTAAGACACTGAATCAAAAATATAAGGAACAAAACTGCAAAGCATCTTTTTCAGGTATTGTGTCTTCACAGCACATTGATAACTTTGCGACACGTCATCTTTAAAATGGCAGCCGTTTGTCGAGCAGATGAGAGAAAATGATAGCAGGGACCAAAAGTTTCAGGCCTGCCACAGGGCACTGGGGGGCTCAGGGGCAGCATGGAATGTTCTAGACCACTCTACAGGCCGCCGTGCTGTTTAGCGCCCACCGCCCTGTTGTAATTCTGTGTTTATCAACTCTTTATTATGGGCGCATCATCATTTACAATGGTACCATCTGCTCATTACCTTTCCTGAGTATGGGGCAAATTGCTTTCACAGGGAGTTAACCAGGAGAAGGAAAATTGTCAGCAATAGAGAAAATCAAGAAACCTGTTCCCGTCTATTTGCAAAGGCTGTTACCCACACAAGAGATTCAGAAACACGTTTATTTTTAAGGGGATAAAATAATTAGCCGGCTCTAGTTGTGCAAAGAGAAACAACGAGATTGGTAAATTAGAGCGAGAGGCCTGCCGAAATCAAATAAATTCTGAGCGTTTTATGGGTACCTGCAGCTGTGTAGCAAAAACAAATATCGCATATGACCACATGACTCTAATTTATCTGCTTCTCTCCTAAATTAACAGCCCGGGCCAGGCAATGGGAAAAACAGTAGGAAGCAGAAAATAGGAGAATTCCTATCGCCTCTCTCACATTTAGTCCATTAACTCTTCTAACCACGACGGATGAGGAGAGGCACTCGCTTACAAAAAGCACTCATCAGGGAGAAACACAAACGCCTAACACCTAAACCTTTACTCAATGTGGAGAATTAGACTGCCTTTCTCGTCCGGCTGTGAATACCAATACCGCGGGTGTGACTGTTTTCTCCCACATCCATTGCAGAAGAGGAGTAGGGAGGGACACAGAAGACCATCTGCTTCATTTCGTCTGTACAGTGATATATGGAGAGGTACACAGATAAATTAATCCACATTAGAATGATAAAAATAGTGAGAGAAGAATCGTGTGTTCGGCGAGCAACCAATCAAATGGCATGTCATTTTGATGTTGTCTATATGACACAACACTGCAGTCAAAATGAATCAGGTTCAGGGCTGTTATATCACTTGGGTTGTTACACTGGTGTTCAATACAGTATGTGTTTTCAGTCTATCTGGTTTAAAGCTGAATTGATGTCACTTAATGGAAGCACAAACCAATTAAAGTTGCATTCTAACTTTTCTTAAATGATGTGCTGAGATGTGCTAGTCTGTATGCTTAAACACACAAATCAGTAGTCTGGCAAATTTAAAAACAACCTAGCAATAATCAAGCAATAAGTGAATAACACATAAGCCTCATTAATGTTTACAGTAAAACTACAAAAAAATGGGTTCCTGTTTAATTGCATTGCAAAACCTGAATAGGTCAAACCAAGTATAGATTTCAAGTACAGAGAGAGACAGATAGAGAGACAGAGACAAAGAGAGAGACAGAGAGAGACAGAGAGAGAGAGAGAGAGAGAGAGAGAGGAGAGGGAGAGAAAGAGAGAGAGAGAGAGAGAGAGAGAGAGAGAGAAAATAAACACAAACTCTGAGGTCACTGATGGATCGTGACAATAAGGTATCAATGCTGGAGACCAGCCCTGTTCTTTTACAATCTGATTTATGTAACAGGTCACAACGCTGCATGCCTTAGACAGATCTGAGGCTGTCAGAATGAGTTGTTAGACTTTTGGACATTCTCCAATTTGAAAGCTGACATTATTCATGATATTTGGAAAGGAACAGAGGCCAAAAGATCTTTGACATTCAAGGATTGTGACCCTGGAGCTACGTGAAAACGTGTGTAGGCACGATGAAGCCAGATGCCATCAGATGAATCAGTGGTCACCGCCACACAGCAATATCAGAGCTCACACAGTAACCCTCCCATCACATATACACACACACACACACGTATCCATCAAAATAGGGACATTCCATAGACCTCTAGTGTTTTTATATACAGTTGGTTATAAACAGTACACTTCTGACTACTAATCTGTCACCAATATATGCTTAAGTAAACGGACACACACACACACACACACACACACACACACAAATCACCTTTATTCTGACATAGCCACTACATGTAATGGCTAAGCACCTTAAGGTACAATGATCCTCATAAACCTACAGAGATGTTTGTTTTATGATATTTTCTATCCTTTACCCCTTCACCTACAACTTACCATCACACATCTTTTTTTGCAATATTATTACAATCATCCAACGTAGATGATCTCAGATTTTACTACGCTTGCGGGGACATTTGCCCCCCTGTCCCCCTGCACAAACACACATACACTTCATATGATTCATCTACTTCCATATTAATACAAACAAATTTGAAATCTCTCTTTTTTATCACACTATCCACCACGCACACAGACTCGCATTATTACAGCCCCATGATAGGATTTCAGATGAGAATGTGAAAACAAATGGAAACAACAGGCCAGAAAAACATAAAAGATACAACAGAGAAACCACCTCTGTGCGCATTAACTCCACGTCACAATGTTCTCATATCTACTGAGACTGATTTACAACCCTCCCTCAAAGCCAGCAATGCCGCTGCACAGATTTATGTAGCGGGGGTCAGATCTCACCTAGCTGCAGCCATATGCATGCCTCATTTCCATATGCTGTATTAGGGTGGTGTCAGACACTATGCAGAAACTGGGGTCTTATTAGGCACGAGGGTCCCTGCCACCATACAAATCAACACCGCCGGGACTTCTGCTCATTCTCTGTCACTGGCTCCGTTCAACAAAGCTCCATACGCGCAGCGCTGCGCTCGCATTATCTGCGACTGGTGAGCGCCGCTCGGCCATCGGCCCCTTCACCGCGCAAATCCCATGGTGATGGATGCGGGAGGCCGCAGCCATTGGAAGCGTCTGGGGAAAGGAAGACACAAACAGGGAGCGGGAGGGTTTTGGGAGTGCCATAAAGTTGGCAGCGTGTGATTGCGACAGCTTTGATTCCCAAAAAGAGAGTAAATAAACAAGATCCCCTGTGGTTTCCGCAGAGACACGGAGCGGCAGCACAATATGGAAAGAGAGGAAAGAGAAAATGAGGAAGAAGAGCGCAGAGATGAAGGCGAGAGAGAGACAAAAAGTGTAATCATTAGGTGTAACGCTGGCTGTGCAAAAAAAACATACAAATAGCAGGAGCAGTCAAATGAACTCATAACAAAAGTTTTTTTTCAGCTCTTAAAACAATTAAACTATTTCAATATAAGGATAAAAATGTTTAATACTTTAGTTATTATATGCAGTACTATAATGTATGATAATACAGAAATTAAGCTGCAATCCATAAGTGTTTTGGCTGAAAATGAAATCAGTTAAGTACTTAATAGATCACCGTTTTAAACTGTGTACTTACACTGATTCACAATGCTAGGCTTGAAGTAATGATTTAAAATTTGAGTTGTCAGATTTGACTTTATGTGACTTCAACATATGTAAAAAAAAAACCTGACTTTTTCATTTTCTGGAAAGTTTCTGGAAAGTTCATAAAGTAACCTGCAATTTTATGTGTCAAATAGAGACATAAGGAGCAAAAGAGTCAAAAGTTACAGATTGCAGCATAAAAAAATGTACCTGTCTTAAGAATATCCACTGGAGAATTAAGAGTGACAACTAGCCCACAAAATATTGACTCTTCAAGCGCAGCTGTGTATTATGTGCCAATAATTTCCATATTACAAATTCTAAAAAAGCTACAAAAAACTGAGTCATCGTGACAGCACACACAACAAACAAACAGGCAGTGACAAATAAATACCTAACATTGCAAGGCAAATATTAGCATTCATGCAATATGTATAGTTGTATTCAGACACTCAGTTCAGCTAGAAGCTGTAATAATTTGATAAGACTGTCCATACGTCAATAGTGGCATGAGTCAGGCCATTGTAGACATCCGCTTGTGTAACCTGCTGAGCAGAGCGAGGGCAACAGAGAAAGAAGTGGGAAAGTGCAACAAAGAAAGAGAGAGTAATCATAAGTAAATGAAAGGATGGAGAAAAAATAAGGATTAATGCAGTGGCCCGGAGCAGTGGGCAGTCAGAGAGCTTTACTGAGATACTGGCATATAGACAAATTCACATTCCTGATATGAGCAACGCCCAGGACTCAGACATCAAGGAATAAGACATCAGGCACAGGGGAACTAAACACGCAGAAAGGCTGCAGGGCCGTGAGGTGAAATCTGAAAATAAGGATGGAAGTCCTTTTGGAGTTTGTTTTTTAGTCTAATATAAACTCATGTTCTAGTACAATAAGATTTCTGCGCATACAAAGACATTATTTACCTCACAATTGATTGAGATTATAAACTGGCAACCCAAAAAAGGGTATAAATAGCACACCACTTGCCTATTGACTAAAGCCAAATCACATTAAAATCTCATTTTACATTGCTTAAAAATAACTACAGCTTAATGTAATACACTAACAACCAATTTCTTGAATATTTTGTTAGTTGCTCTAGCTGTTGTTCTGTTTTATATTAATAATCACATTTTTTATAGCATTGATCATAAAATCGCCGCAGATGCACCTATAATTAAACTAAGATGAGCGCTGACTGAGACATCAGTTTGTGTTTTAGCTATTTCAGGTTTGCAACACTTACAGTGATGATATCTGAGTGGGTGAGTTGCCTGTAATTAGTTCCCCATTTCCACTAGTTTGACCCATTCAGGCCAATTTGTGGACCAGCTGTAAACATGATAGGTGGGTATTATGCCACTAACAGGGAGTAACACTAACAGGCCAACTGAACACTATTTAAGCTCATGTTTTGTAATATTTACTTTTTCTTATTTGAATATTTTCTTAAAATTCTTTCCAGAGATTAAACTAATAATGTAAAAGGGAAACACATTTTTTCTTGATTGCTAAAAGCTGCACATTTACAATCATGAGCTTGGCATATTTAAACTGTTCTGCAAATTGACCCAGATCAAATTTAAACTTGGTAGCCAATCAGAAATGTGGCGCTCTAAAACTGGATATCAGTCCCAGCATTTGCATCATAAAGGAGACATTGTAGAATCGGAAGAGAGAGAAATCACTGGTGTTAGATTGAACCTGAGCTGACTGGACAACAGAGAATAAACCCTGGGTAACCCGGTGGAATATTTAGAAAAAAAATTTGTTTTTGAAGAGTTCAGAGCCTCCTGGAATTTCTCATGGAGTCAACCTCATGCAGATATCATCAGACCTTCTGACCATCAGACCAGCGACCACTTTGTTTAAAAATATTTTCATCAACATTACTACTGATGTACTAAAAATGTACATTAATCAAAATATATTTGTTTAAATTTCTATTTTTTAAAGTATTACAATCATGACTGTGACTCCATACAGCTGAAATCCATTCATGTTAATATTAAAATTATTAAATTATAACAACACTCTTCTATAATCTTGCTTTATTAAACTACTGGGTATTTTCATTATCAAAAATGTTAACAGTACTATTATTTATATTTTAAATGGTCCGTCTCTCTCTCTCTCTCTGCTTGGTTGTGCTTGACTTTTGTCCAAAGCTTGAGGAAAGTGGCTCTGTTATTTCTGAAGAGGTTGATACACAGACGCGTCACAAATCCTCTTAGCCCGACTGCAAGCGGCTTTTGGGTGGCAGCTTAAAAGAACCATTGTTGTGCTCCTGGTTCTGAAACTTCCTACAATGCCTTTCGGCCAGGCTAATGTAAATAAGTGAGCAGCCCTGAACAAGACCACAGAAAGAGAGAAAGAAAGTGTGAGTGTGTGTAAGAGACAGACAGAATAAGAGGAGATCAAAGCTCAGGTCTTCAACACAGCCATCCGGAGACTTTCTAATTTTCCCATCAGTGAGGAAAAGAATAAGGGATAAGAAAAAGGAGAAGAAAAAAAGAGTAACAGTACCTTCAAGGCACCAGGAAGTGTAGAGAAAGAGACATACAACTCAAGTTTTGTGACCTCAAGGGGGCGCTACTTGTGTGTGTGTGTGTG
>JBAJNP010002782.1:0-15923 GCA_036877545.1 Yasuhikotakia modesta | reverse complement strand
GACTGTAAGTGATGTATACAGAACATGGCAACTTCAAAAAGATGAACTTAATTTCAATTTGATCCCTGAGATAATTGGTTAATTTTTCCCGGGCATTTCAAAACCCTCATTTGCTCTTATATACCCAAAAGATAATTTTAACCCTAAAATATTCCTTACATACTTAATATACAAAAATATGCAATTTGAGGTTACATTTGCTACAACAATCCTAGCAGCTACTATACAAACACGGCTTTAGCTGTCATCATATTTAGATACATAACTTTAGGATCACAAATTAAATGGCAACGATATGTAGGGCGTTAACTTAGCCTGTTCCAAACGACCACATAAAAGACAGAAACTATATGCACACCCAAGAGTTCCCCAGAGTATAGGGCACAGCCATACTCACTTTCCAATGGAATTTGCCCACCGTGTCACCAACCAAAAGACAAATGGGAGGTGACAGAAGCAAGAAAAGAGAGTAAAGCAGGAACAGACCCCATCTTTTGCCTGCCTTTATTCTCCAGGAAGCCAATTCCTGCTTTGCTCAATTCTTCATCTATTCAATTTCCATGTATGTAATTGGCTGCATGTAGAGATTGTGATCTTGGTAATCTAGACAGAAGAGGGAAAGCAGGGTGGCCGGAGCTGCTGTTTCTCATAAGAGGCCCAGACATAGCGCTGAAGCTTCATTAGGGGGTGGGGAAGGACATGCACGAGCCAGTGTCCTCCCTTGACAGAAGCCACAGGCCGACATGCAGAGAGATTATGCATTATGGAAATCAGCACAGCCCGGCGTTTGAGACCATAAAGATTTAACACTGATCTCCATGTGCCGGCACATTGTAATCTGTTTTTTATTAGTTGGGGAATTTAGGTACAATTGTTTCAATATTGTCACGCTATGCAGACAATTGTTGGCACATTGCTTATTTTACATAAAGCACATGACAAACAACAACAGAAACATCCTGTGGGAAGACACAGTGTTTCCAAGTGGCATTCGGAGCAGAATTAATATGTGGATTTAAAGCTAAACACAGGAGTTTTTGCAGGGAGCCTTTCTATGTATGATTAGTTCAAACATGACACCTGCTCATTAAAATTTCATAAAATCTTTAAAGGGGCTTAAGTTGATTTTGCCATAATGTGACTGAAACATTGGCTAATATTTCACCTGCATAATTCTGTGCAATGAAGAATGATACTAGAACAAAGAACATTATATTATTACAGCCGTTAGCAGACCGGGGTTTTATTGCACACATAAAGCTTTGATGGACAGTTTTTCTCTTGTGTATTTTTCAAAAAACGACAGAATTACTCTTTTGAACAGAAGCACAATGAAAATCAGACTGTCAAAGAAAAGAGAGGGAAAGAGCATATAATGTTATTATCCCAACAATAAAAAGTTACAAACGGGAATATGAAACACAACTAATGACAGACACACACTGCCAACCTCATTTCTTCAAAGTACTTCTCGTCAATATGGCGAACAAACAAACAAACTCCAAAGACGAGCACAAGCATTGATGTTTTTTTTCTAATCTCCATAAAGGTAAATATGTATGCCAACCAGTGACTGAATCCAATGAAATATATATGTTGTTTTAATAAACTGCTTCACATAAGCGAGGGACTTCTTTTAACTTCCCCCTCATGTGCGCCACATCAAGAGAGGGAAAAAAACATTCCAATATCTCAAAGAATTACTGGATAAACTTTAACAGTACAGAAGAGTTTATACAATGATCTAGTCAGTGACATAAATGCAATTACAACAAAAATCACGTTAGACCGTGATATAAGATGACCATTTTTGTAAACACTCAACTTAGAAGAGCCCTGGCGCTGACTGCACAAAGCCATGAGGGAAATGTTGTAAGAACGTTACGGGCTATGGCATGAGTTTTCCATATCATATTCTTAATATAGCTGTACAGTACATGAGTGATGATGGGCCTGAGGTCATGCTTATAAGGGGGCATGATTTTTATACAAGATGGCACCAAACTGGTTCCAGATGGCTCATCAGTACGGACTGAAGGTTCAGTCTCCCCAAACACAAACAGATATCAGAGCTGCTCTGCCCATGTCTCCTGCAATATAACCAGAACGCCCTGCGAGCGGTGCAACGAAAACCTCCCCAGCTCTCAGACGTCTGCTAGTCTACTGTCACACTAAAACAGCTGCATTTATGAGTGTGCGGATGGCTCTCTTTCTTTGCCGGGGCCTGTAAACAGAGTCTGTACTATAGTTTCATTCCAACACAAACACACATGAAGTCAATGACAAAGCCTTGACAAGTGCTTTGATATTTTGGATGACACCATTGTGATTTCATGGTATTCTTCTGCAGTCATATACATGTTACCATGGTACACCAAATTGGTAATCAAGCACAATGTCTGTATGTATTACAATTTAAATAAAACAATATTTTGAGTCTTTATAGTTGTTATCAAAAGTAAAGTGAGCTATTAAAATAATATTCTGCTAACATTAAATAACATTTTTTGCCAGCACTAGCTAAAAATGGAATGTACTACAATAAATGTATTATGATTAAATTCTTATTAATATTTTCAAAAGAACCAAGACAACTCCAGAAACTACATTACTGCATCTTTCAATCGTTCTATATTCTGTACATTTCTTTACCTCCATCATCCCTCCATTTCCTGCAAAACTGCCAGTTCCAGGGTTCAAATTGAGCTTGTTAAATGGGACCCACTCTCTAACTCATAAATGATTATTCATTTAGCTGCTTTATAGAGTCTTGCAAGTGATAAGAGCTCTCTATTCATTCACTCAGGAAAAGACCATCACAACATCCTTTTCTTCCCCTGTGATCTCCGCATTGGCAGGGAATATAGCTGTGCATTCAAACCTGATTCCTGCTAATTGAAAATCACAGCCTCTTTTGCGTATTGATTGATGCCTTATTCACCCTTATATCACAGCGTCATAAATACAGGTAATGCTTGATTATGTTCTCTGTTCTCACAGATCTTGACATGTGGTAGGTGGGTACCAAATGAGGTAATAAAATGCTACGTGTGAGAAGCGCTTTTGAAATAGCTTGCGATACAGCAGACATTCGTTTGTTTGCGTGTGTTGTAACTAACCTGTGGTTGGACACATAGATGTGTGATTAAATGCATCTTGCGGCCAAATGTCACTAACTTTAAACCCTAGTCGTCCCATTTTTAATATGGAAATCAGGTTGTAAGAAACAAAGATGAGAATTTTATATTATACATTAAATATAAAATTATATTAAAAAAATATAAAAAATATATATATTATTTATTATCTGCTTCTTACAATCTAATTTCCACTTAATGAAACAGTTCAAACTATGCCAATTTTTTAATTTTTAAACATGAATCTGACTGATTCCCGTCATTCACATCATAATTGTCAGGTACAGTATATTAAAGCTTTTAATTAACTTTCATACTTAAATCTGATTAAATTTATCTTTGTTCCAGTACCGATTTAGAACTGCAAACATTCCTGAATAAAAAGTGCAATAAAGTCAAATTAGCATCTTCAGACAAACATTAGTCTCATTGGCCTTCCGCTTTACATTGTGCCGTTCTATGAAAACAGCTACGGTAGTTTTCAGAGCAGGTGTCTTGTTTGTCTAGATTGGGCGGGTCAGCAGAGAGGTACTTGAGAAATGTGGCAAACCACTTCAAAATGCTTTCAATCACTTTTGCTTGCATTCTCTCACCTTCTTTTCCCTCTTCTCATCTCTGTTGTTATTTCAGAGGAATCTCTTTCAACTAGAGAGGGCTTAGGACAACTGCAGAGTTTGACATAATTATGTCTTGGCTAGCTTTAATCACTTTGGGCCTTCACTCCTTGACGCACATTATCTGACTCCAAACATGTCAGATCCGCGCTTGAAATAGGCCAATTTACCCTGCGTAGCGAGCACCGAAATCCAGCTCTGTGTCAAAGGAGCAGATGCATAATTGTCCTCATTTTTTTAAATGTCTTTTTGAACGCTGCTTGTCTACAGAAAAAGGAAAAAAAGAGAAAGTTTGACTTTGTAACTTTCCACACTTTTAATAAGATAGAAATCGACCTAACTCAAAGTTAATAAAGCCATGAGTGTTTGTCACAACACTGCGAGGAGATTTGATGTTCAGAGTGAGGCTTTCCAAGACTCGCAGACTTAATTACAGCCAATTGATGTAAATGAAATAACGTGAAGCTTTGTGCTATACAGAGTGGGCTTTAAATATAAACTTTATTATTTATGTCAAGACAGAGTGAATGTTATGACAAGGTGGTTTATTCCTATAAAAATTGTAAATACATATTTTAACAAAAAATATGTTTTTTACTCGGCATATTAAGATGTAGGATCCATCTACTTGCACACAACTTCCTCAACGCGTTGCATAGCGCCGTATACGGTCCATTTGCCTGAACTCTGCTTTCAGCTCAGAGAGGGCTACAGAGCTACCCAGATCTGTGGATTTTTAGCCACCCTCATTTTACAGGCACACCACATCCCCAGTCAGGACTCAAATGGGTCAGAGAACAAAGGCACATAAAAGCCACACAACCAGGTCATCCACACACAAGCTAATGTGCTCCCAAGATGCAGCCATTCAACCTAAAACCAGGACCTTTGATGATAGCAGCCTGATGGACCATTGTTAAAAAAGAAGCCATCAGCAAATATGAGCAAATCTACTCTCAAGATAATGCAGGCCTGATCTACACATACTGAGACCAGAACACGGCACAGCAGGATACAGAGACTGATAATGAAAAATACAGCACTTCTATCAATGAAAGCACGTGGGCGCACAAGCTTGAGCGTGCATGGGTTTCATCTGCTCTCACAACAAACTCTAAAACAAAGACTTACATGCAAGTCTCTCCAGTGTAAAGGGTATCGCCATGGTCCGACTTTTGTTCCCTGCTTCTTCAATGTGGTCCGCCGACTACACAAGAAACAGACACAGAGGACAAAACAAAGCAATGTAAGTGGACAGACCACAGGGGCCTGGTGAAAACGTTTAGGTGATGCATCGGGCCTCAGTTTGAGAGGTTCAAGGAGGTCTGCGTCGACTGCTTCTCGCATGGCCAGAGCGCAGGGCAGAGCCACCAGCCTGAGCTCCCAATGGAACGTCAGACTCTCAACACTGGGCCAGGCAGAGAGCAGCTCCATCACTCTCCTGAGGCCCTGTAGCTGATCCCAAACCTGATGTATCTGTCATCCGGAGAGCAGAGTCTGCTGACATGACTGAGCTGGTGGTCTCATGTGGAAAGCATAAGGCCCATTTGTCCTTCAGAGAGGAGAGAAGAAAGTGAAGAAGAACTTATTGATGTTTTATAGACGTGTGATACGGGTGGCACTACAAAGTCCATTTTAACTTTAACTTTCAAAAATTCTTCCATCTGCCATTGGTCAGGAAAACAAATAGTATCTATTTTAAACTTACATCATTGGTTGATCAGTTCAGTCACGCCACTTGTCACAAACTGATTGCAACTCCATTTACAGCCGCCAGTGATGAAAAAACTAAAAAAAAAAACACAAAAAACACCAACTTTTAACAAATACATTACAGTCTAAGACTATGAAAAAAAAGTGCTTTAAAAAGTTTTTTTAGGAAAACTTTAAAACTTTTTTCTTAATTATATTATGTTCAAAACATTTTCATTTATTCAGACTGTTACCTACATTTCTGATTTTCTTAGTATCTTTTTATTGTAATGATCAATATTTCCACAGCATAAATTGAACTAATAATCTATTGATCTAATTCTTATTCTTATACATCATATTATCATATGCTTTAAACATGTTTTATGTTTATTCAAGATTTAAAATTTAATTTTTTCACAGTGGTTTTGGTTAGAGGGGAAAACTAAATCTAATACATTCAGTTTGTTTTATGCAGCACAACAAATATATCACATTTCCAAACCTATTATTAAAATAGCAGCAACGTGCAGCAACAGTTAACTGCCACACATTAACTGTGTGTGTGTGTGATTAGCCTTAAAAGTATTAGGACAATGTAAATGGCACCACATAGTAACTCACAGTCTGTTTAAGCTAGTAAACATGTAGGCCTGCAGCACAGCTATTACAGAACTGCTGAGAGCCTGATCCATTCTGACTCTTAGTGTAATTGTCTCTTGTATCTGAATACAAATTTCCAGCCCTCGTGATTTGTCATATTTATTTATTCTTATTTCCTCCAGCAACATCTTTTATTAGTCCGGCTTGCTGTGTCAGGATTTAATTTCTGCTGGAAAAAAACAACAGAGGCAGTTGATTATTGTTATTAAGAATGTGATATTGCAACGTCAGAAATAAAATCTATGCCGCATTAAAATGACAGATAAGAGAGCTCATTTACAAGTGTTAAGACATCACAGCGCATTGCCCAGCAACGGAAACTGTTTCCAACTGCGTGTGTAATACAGACGGAAGCTCGAGGGGAGGTGAGGGGAAGGAATGCGTGTGTGTGTGTATGTGTGCAGAAACTGTCAGCCTCAGAGAGGAGGGGCTGTAAAGAAGTCACTGAGGCTGCGGTCCCCTTATCCTTTGGTAGAAAAAGATGAAGCAGACCCCTCCTCCATTTACCTAGAGAAATAAAGCAGTTTTATCTCCTCATCTCTGAGGCACCATGTGCAAGATATGACCAACGGCAGGGGAAATTATAGAGCAGATTACCTGTGCCATTGTTACATTATATGAAGTCTCATTTCCTTATTCAGGTAACAACAGTCATGCTTACTAGCCTGACGAACACAAACAAATCATGAACATTTTGCTAAGAAAAGCGTGATGTTACATAATAAAAGTGTAACACTATTAATCCTGTAGAAACATAAAAAAACAACAGTAGTATGGTTGATGTAATGATAATTGATGTTATAATAGACCTGAGAATGCTTTCAATGACACAGTTAACATGTAACAGCAGTAATGATATAATAATGTGGCAGAGGCAGTACTGACATAATCATAATGGGTTTAAGGGTGCTAGCAGTGATGTAATATTAATAATGTAACAATGGTAGTGATGATGCAATAATAATAGGGTGACAATGGCATGTGTTACAGAAGTGATGTAATAATGGCTGTGTTGTTTTACACTATCCTGAATGAGCACAGCAAAATGAGCCATAGCAATAATGCATGGCTGCACTTTTCAATGTGCTCTACTTGACTATTACAGCACTACAAAGTCTCATGTTATACTTGATCCGATGTAATTATTGTTCCTTTAAAAATAGCATTAAATACTGGCCTCTGTTGTACTGTGATTGCTCTGAGGTTTGCTGTACTAGTTTAATTTTCCTGTGCTGTACTGAATACAATTACCATAAATCCATGTGGCAATAAATAATAAAAGCTTGTAAAAGTGACTGTCATATTGTAACAGAGCTGCTTAATAATAATAATAATAATGGCCAAAGCAAAGCAAGAACGATTTAACGTGTCACGGCTGTAACAACAACAGTATAAATATGGTAAAATCTGAACATAAGTGCTAGTTACAAAGTGATCACCGTGATTATATCAGATACAGTCTTATGGTAGTTATTTTAAATGATCAATGTGCTAAACAACAGCTACTAATTCATAAAAAACATAATTTTTCCTTTCTGTGAATCCACCACACTGAAATAATGACAGCAGACAGTTATGAATCATTTAGATGTCCATCTCCACAAATCAAAGACCAACAATGGAAACAGAAGGATAAAGGATGAAATTAGCCATAATGGCATAATGGCAAATCGCTCTGAAGCTGACATTATGACTCATTTTCTAACCAGTCTCATTGAATTGATTTTTATTAAGCAAGAAACTTGATCCTTTCTGTAAGCTTTTTAACCTATGCATTCTGTGAGATGGCCCAGATATGTGCCCGCTGTCTGATTTCAAAGAGAGCCGAGTTAATCAAAACCAGGGGCTCGCCAATCAGGGCTCACAAAGACTCAGACATGCAGGATAAGAGAGAAAAACAGAAATAAGAGAGACAGAATGACAGATAGAGAACGAAAGCAGCACCCCAGGGAGCTAGTCAGTGGAAGTATGATATGATCAATAAACATTCATAATGAGTAACTGGAGCACATAAAAAACTGATGATGCATGCGCATATCTTATGTGAAATCATCCTATTTTGTGGTGTGGTGTCACCTTTGACTCAATAAGCCACTACATCCTTATCTTCTAAATTCTCAGCCACACTTTCTTGTGTCGGGTAGAACTGGAGACGCAGGGCTGTCCATGGAATCTGTTAAATAAAGTACACAAATATGAAGTACACATTAGGTTCATTGTGTTCTGTACTATTTCTAAAGAACAGGACTGTATCTGTGATACAAACCAGCTACATTTTTAAAATGAGAAATCTGAGATTTCTCTAAAATTTAAACTAAAGTTTTAGGATTTAAAAAAATGTACAAGGAAATGAAAAGCAAGAAAATATTTGAGGATTGACTAATCAAATAAGCAAATCAAACACTGACACAATGAATCACGCTGGGATAATGTGGAAACAAATCTTTTCAATTAAAATTTGATTCCAATTGCTATGCTAATAACATAATCAGTAGTAAAACAAAAAATAATGCATTCAATTAAAATGCAAGGGAACAGAAATGTTTCACTGGTAGTTTCAAATATTTAGAAACCCACTGTACATGCTCTTCCTCTCTAATATTCTCTGTTTTCGATACGCTTTTTCCTTGTAGTTCACTCATAGCACATTTCTCTTGTATCCATGGTCACTGGCTCTGTATCAGCAATGATCTAAATCACAATGGTACAATGGGAGATTATTTTTCCTCAGGAGATTTCTGGTATAACTGCTCGACAGAAGCGTAGAGATCTGAATCAATTACTGAGGTCATACTGGCCCTAGGAGCGCTTCTTAAAAAGTCTTTTTCTCGTTACACAAGCCTGCATAGTATATTAGCGCTGATTTCGATGGACAGTGTATAATGTATGATACATTAATCTCCACTCTTTCAATTTCTGAGGCTGGGGCTGTAAAATTGTTATGCTGCATATCTAATTCACTTTTTTCCCCTGTTCCCCCCCGAATAGCCGATTTATGCTTCTCTCAGAAGACGAGGTGCGGATCCCATTGTGGACCCTATGGTACATTAAGAACAGGCAACATCAGCTCTCAAATCTTATCTTGTTAAATCAGACAAACGCCAAGTGGCTGAAAGGAAGAGAATTAATGGGGAGGATGCTGGAGGGAGAGAAGTAGCGTTTTAATGCAGAGAACAAGGTTTGTGTGTGTGTGTGTGTGTGTGTGTGAGTGTGTGTATGTGTGGGTGTAGATGGTATCTGCCATCAGGGCTGCAGTGTACCTCAGGTTCAACTCACTGCCATTCGCTGTGCTGATTGTGCCGTGATCGTTTATGACACAGAAGGGGCAGATAGTGTCCGTAGATGCTTGCTTCCAAACACACTGTGATTGAGAGACATTGAGAAATAGAAAGAGAGAGGAATGGAAAAGAGAGAAAGAGAGAGAAAGAGAGAGAGGGAGAGAGAGCTAAGGAATAAATTAGGGGTTTCTGGAATAGTTTTTTGGTTAATCACTGCTTACCTGTGTAAAAAGTTGACATGAACCTTATCTCTCTACCCACATAAGTCCAGCCTCACTGTAATTTTGTAAACCACTGTCATTGTTGTTACTGTTTTTTAAGAACAAGGTTGTGATCTTAGATACAAGCTCACAGCTTTTCACAAAACACATTATCAACAAGAGCTATGTTGTTAACAAGAACAAGTTAAAGCTATCGCAAGTCTAATGGCCTAGACCCAAATAAATAAATCAGAAATCTGATTCTGAAGTTAGGTAGACAGAGTACAAATTCTCTTGTATCATTTCTATTCTGTCAGAAGAAAGGCATGCAGGCCCTAGGGTCGTGATACAGGGTCCACAGTGGAGGGGCTAATTTGATTGTGGCAGAACAATGGCACCATAGCCTCCTTCCTTCGAAAAGCATACTAATTACAACGCCTGCCCTTGATCCTGACCTTGGTGGGTCACTTAGCAGTTGTGATCTGTCTCTGACTCTTAATAAAGTCTCTTTCACCCTTGTGAACCAGAGTGTCAGTCTCTCCTCACTCTCTTACTCTCTGTCCCTAATTATCAGCATGCTAAGCGGGCAGAGACATAATGACTGGGCCCATCACTCTCTCACTGCCCTGCAAAACCAATTCCTGTGACAATCGTTTCAAATGAACTGCAACACTCACTTGCTGTCCTGGAGGGTAAAAATGAAATGGAGAATAATGTGGGGAGAACCGCAGCCTGGGTGAAGAACAAGATATTCACAATTGAGATTTTTTTTAAATAAGGAAATGCAATATATATTATATATATATATATTGCAATGTTTTATTTTGATTTTGGACTAAAGAATTTTTAAAGATTCCAAACAAATTATTTAAAATTATCACAAGCATTATTGCATTAAAAATAATTCCTTATATAATGCATATATATGCTTTCGTTTTTTAATCTTTACCATCAGTCTATTTTCCAAAATGGAAATTATAAAACATACTGCAGCCACCAAATTCTTTCCTAAACCTAAATTTTCAAGTCACTTCTACCAAGTTAAATGTATTTTCTTATGCAGAGTTCCAGTAAGTGCACATCTTTGAAAGATTTACAATAGTCTGGCACACTCAAAATGTTAGACCATCCAGGCTGAAACTGTGCTAATATTAGCAAGGTTTATGAAATTGACCATTAAAAAGGTACATGGAATGAAACAGCCTTTAATAGCTTCAGTCCCTTGACTCCTGTCTATGATGGTAAAAAGGGTGGCAAAATGGCTTCCCACAAAATGTGAGAAACAAAGTTTGATTTGAAACTTTTATTATGTGGTAACCAGGGAGCTGTTACCAATCAAATTCTATCGACTAATATTATTGCTTCATAAAACATCAAACAGCCTCCAGCTTTTGACTTTCATAAACTAGCTGTAGACAGAGCAGCAATATGGTGTAAACAATATTAAGTTTTGTTTTGTGATTATTTAAAAGTGCATTTAGAACAAAGTTCACACTAAAATGCACAACACCTCTGGACTCTAAACACACGCATGTATCACTCTCTCCTTACCATTCTGATGCGAATTTCATTATTTTTGCATAAAACAATTTACATTTTTTCTCAGAACAGCATGCAGACATTATGAGCAGTCAATGAAGCCCTCGTTCTGGGCTAGAACGACAGTGCAGGTTTAAAATGCAACCCCAGGAGGCCAAACAATAAGCCTGTGACAGGCAAAAGGGGGGGGGGGGGAGTCCAGACAGTCAAGAATAATGGCTGCATCTTTCATGTTGGATCAGGTCCTTCAGTAATGAAGAGAGGAGTTCTGTTCCTCTTGTGTGGCAGGGAGAGAGAGGGAGAGAGATAGAGAGAGAGAGAGAGAGAGAGAATCAGCTTGGGTCTCAGTCTCTCCAGTGTGGGATATGCAGAGACAGAATGAGGGAGAGAGAGGGAGCAGCAGGGAGGCTGGGATAATTACACACTGTTTGTGCATCCGGGAAAAGTGAAACCGAGAGCTGAATGCTACTGTGACTGAACGCTGATGCTGTTTCTAATAAAAAAAAGACAACACTTTATTTACTCCTCCTCTCTCAAACTATTTACTTTTACTTTTTTTTACAGGAACCGTTGTACCTCTGCTCTCTGTTTATGGGGTTTATGATGCAATTAACCAGACTACAAAATAGAGGTACGTGCATAAAACGTAAATACAACGTAAATCACGTAAGATTTCGCATGCCTGGTGACATTTTACCTTATTCCTGCTTTCTCTCTCACTGAAGTGTGTTCACACCTGGTAGCTGACAGAGACAGAACAATCCGTGATTTTCAGTGGTAATGTACCCTGCAGCCCACTCCACTTCCTTTAAAGAAGTGACACACACACACACAAACACACAAACAACGTGTGACCAAACAGCAACTATAGTAAGTAGTCACTGTTGTAACTCTGCAGCTGAAAGAAACTTGCACACGCACACACAGACACACACATACTCACTATATAAATCATATAAATGAAAATTTGCCAATTGTCAAAAAACTAGAATTTTAAGAATTTAAAGTTATCTACTTATAAATTAAAATTCCTTCCACAACAAACCACAAAAAATTATACTGGCAGCAAAATCGTGTGTCTTTGCATTTTGTTGACAGTTGCAAAGTTTGCATGAAAAGCTAAATCTCCCTGTAAAGCACAAAAATTAAAATACGAGTGACCACAGTAAAGTCCCGCAGTGCACAGTGTGAGTGTAAAGCGTCCACTGGGTGTACTGTAATGAAGAGCGGTTTCATTCCCACACCGTGAGAGCCCTCTCTCATTGAACACCACACTTACTGTATCATCTATCAGTGCCGGCAGCCACACTGTCACACAAAACTTCTTGCCCTCTGTATGTGTGTGTGTGTGTGTGTGTGTGTATTGAGGCCTGGGCTGCGGTGGGCTATAATGAGGCCCTTTGGTGGCTGTAAAGACTAGAGAGAAGAGAGAGAGAGAAGGACGCACACATATAGCTCTATTTGTCTTACAAATATCACACTAACTACCAATTACAGCACCATAAACCTCCTGCCTACTGCTTACCTCCCTTCCCATAATGCAGGACACACAGATGCACTGGGCTGAGTCTCTTCTCTCTCTCTCTCTCTCTTTCTCTCGCTCGCTCACTCTCTCAGCTGGTGTGGTAGAAGAAGCTGTGGTCGTTGATGCAGGAAGCACAATCAATGAGGCTGGTAATGAGGTCTTTCTTAAAGAGTGGTGAGACTTCTGGATTAGTACTGATATAAAAGTACAGAAGGGCAAACCTGGCTCTGGTACTTCCTGTTTCACTGCCATCCACTGGCTAAGGTGGCATAAGGTGACAGTCAATACATCACTTTCTCCAACAAAACTACACATGCACACAATGGAAAACCTGATCTAGCAGTTGTTTTAATCTCATATTTAACCTGAACAATATTATGCAGTTTTTTTTGCACATTTTTGTTACACAAAAGGATTTGTTTTTATTTTTGAATAATAAAGAACCAATCAAAAACCACTCACTACCAATCAAAAACAATCAAGTCTACTTTACCGCCTTTGTGCATAACACGTTAGATTTTTGTGCTCTTTATATCACTGTTAGATCATGCTGAGATAACATGGATCATGTGATTTGGCACAAGCTTGTGAAGTCTGCATGGGCAAATTAAAGTACGTTTTATTTTTAAATTCAACTTTCAATATAAAATGCTATGTTTAGTAAAGAACAAACTGCATTCAATTAAAACGTGAAAGAAAAATAGATTCACAAGTAGCAGCAGAAGTAGCTGCAGACATATTCAGCTTTTTGTTTAACATTTCCGTTAATTAAAAGTATCTCAGCTTAATCCTAGTTAGATTCTGCTTATTGTTCAGCAAATATACAGCTGTTTCTTAGTCAACTGCAGAAAGTTACATCACACATGTTGTAGGTCTTGCTGCACATTTCACACTGTTTTGAGCTGCAGAATTATCCTTTGTTACATCTCCATCCCTTTGAAAAATTGTCTGTAATCAATTTCTATGGAGATGCAAAATAAGCTTGTTAAAAATACTGCACTACCATATGAGGATTCCGTGTACATATTTCCATGTGCTGCTGAAAATAGCCCACTGATGGACAGATCCTGCCAATAAACATGAGCTTATTAGCCGGCGAGAGAGTCATCAGCAGCGGATTTAACAGCTTTCCACCATTCATCCGCTGGAGGTGTGGAGAGTTGCCCCCGCTGCCTGAATCTCTGAGCCCAGGCCAAGCTTCCCGCTCTGGGGCCGCAGATCCAGCCGGCCGGGCTCTCCTGCCCTCGCATTAACAGCTAAGCCTCAGCTGCTGGAAATGTTATTCTAATTAACAGGGGATTAAGTCATCATCTTCTCGTGTAATACAGTCTGGATGGGAATTTCAATATGGAACGGCAGCCCAAAAAAAAGGCAGTTAGCGTCTCAATAAATTACTCTTGACCCCCAGGATGGCAGTCTATTGGCGCGTCAATTGCCTGCCAATTAAAGCGGCCCATCCTTGCCAAAACTTTATTGCGATGGTTTGGGTTTTTCATCTGAAGGCAAATCAGTGAGCTAGAGATAGAATAGGGAACACGGCTGGCTGGGATTGCAAGTCTGATGGGAATTTTGACAAGTTAGTATAATAAAGTATACAGAGTTATCGCTGGCTATATCTGCAGTGACAGCTTCACAAAAACAGTTCCCTGTGAAATGCAGATCTTTGATAAATGACCATATGTGGATTGTCATGAGAGCAGAACCGATATATGTAAACAGAAGCAGTTCCAACAGACTTCTGAGGAACCGGACAGGCCCAGAGAACCCTAACAAGCCCAGTAGGCTCATACTTTGATTGTCTTGAATGGCTCCCTCTTTAAAAATGCATCAGTCATGTCATGACATTTGACTAAGACTTATGGACTTAAAGCAACTGCAGTGGGGACAGCGTCTGGTGTGTGCACACTCGGCCAGTGTATTATCTTCTGTGGAGCTGAGGAGGATAGAGACCCACTCATAAAAGGATTTGGACAGACCCAAAGAGGAATCAGCATGGCTCTTAGTATGACTAACCCTGATGCAACCTGATGCAATTTACAGCCACAAAAACAAAATATGTCAACAGAAAAAAAATCTGTCGATCCAAAACACTGCATTGTTTTTCCAAAAGCCACAATCAGAGCAGGTGTGAATGTCTACTCTTTAAAAAAGCATAACTGAAATCTATCAGAAACACACAATATAAGTCTTTAATGCAATAAGTTTCCGTTCTGTGTTAAAGGCAAAGTAACAGGGGTCGATGGATTTTGTGGGACATTAAGAGAGATATTCTGACAATGGGCCTCACCAGTGTAAAAATTAAAACTTTATTTACATGATTCATTTTCTATTAAATGTTACAAAAGCACAATACATAGGTATAATTAAGTGACATATAATTAAGTACATATTAAGTGACAAGTAACTACTATTCTGGCCAGTGTAACAGTTTTTACATCTAAACTTGCTCATATATTATGGACCACATGTGCAGTTCCTTTGGTGTGTTGGGGCCATAGAAAGCTACATACAGTTTTCAGTTTACACAGCAAAGTAAAGAAGAAAACACAGCTTGTTTTGAGAGGGGATGAGAGGAGAGAAACTAAAAGACCATGATAGCAGGTAAATTGACAGGCAGTCAGCATGACTCCCTCTATGTGCTAAAGCATTGTTTTCTGCTCAGCTAAGCAGCAGCGAATTGATACGTTCGCAATGAAGTGCAATGACAATTAAATTGTAACTGACCTGCATGTAACCATCATTATGTCTTTTCTCTTTACTGCCATCCCTGTTATTTAATCACACAGCATGCAAGCTTTTTTTATTAGGCAGTAACACTGAGGACTACATCCTCCTGCCTATAAACACTCAAACAATCACGTCACCCACCCGAAAGAAAACCTCCATCCTGCATCGCCGAGTCCCTGAGGGTGGAGCTGGTATACTTAAACACTGGAACCTCCTATGAAAATATAAACAAGCTTGTGAATAATTTCTTAGCCGTCAATGTTTTTAATATTGATGTTTTTCACAATGTTTTTCAACATAATATGCACAGCCCTGACAATAATATAATAAATATTATTAATATGCTTCACTTGAATACTGGATCAATGAGTGGAGAAATTAAAACACTCCACTGTTTGTTTGAGCATCTTTACCAGCAGAGCAACACCAGCTTAGCCAATGGTGTGAGTTTCACCTTTAATTTACAGCCAATCAGCTCTTTCCGATGCAGTCTCTTCACTCATGGGGAAGCTATTTCTTTCACAGAGATTACAAATGTGAATTCTTTT
>JBAJNP010002781.1:0-32672 GCA_036877545.1 Yasuhikotakia modesta | reverse complement strand
ACACACACACACACACACACTCACACACACTCACTCACACACACATGCACACGCACGCACACGCACACAACACACGCACACACACACACATGCACACACACACTCACACACATGCACACACACCAGTGTGTGACACAACACTGTATCCAATGCATGTGGGAATGCATGTACATGGTAACATTAACAATGATTTGGGGGGTATATCTGTCCCTCTACACACTGTTAATGGTTATTAATGGTGGGACGTCTCATGATATATTATTAACTAAAGCTGGAAGCTGTAGAACAGAATATCTCAATATCTCCCTGCTAAAGTCATTAAACTCCAGTCTATTTTTCCTTTCCATTACCTTGCGACTTCTCCCCCACTCTTCCTCTCCCCCTCTTCTCCTCTAAATGTATGATGAAGACACCCCTGCCACCCCACAGGTGTGCTGTGCTGTTTATTTATTGATCAGCTTGCATTAAACACAAACAAACACAAACACATGCAGCTGTGCTCACTGCTGATGTAAAGATTTGTGCAGAATAACAGCTAAAAGCAAATATCAAAGATGGAAATTGGAACTATTACCAGAGCTATTTTATCCTGACATTCAGAAAGTGGGATAAGAACAAATAGATCTCCTAAACCCAAACATGACATAAGTCTTACCTGTATGCTGTCAAAGGAAGATTTATTTGTCACATCGTAGAGGAGCAAAAGAGCTGAGAAGAAAAAAGGCAAATATATTAGTACAAAATAAAAAGGTGCTGATAAAACCCTTCTGATGATTCGAAACACTTTCTGTGCTCCACAAAATTCATTAGACAACAGACAGATTTCCTTCATGTAGCAGAGATTCATAAATGTAGTGGCATCTGATCTTTTATCCTAACTCAGTCTCAGTCACTCCAGTCTGCAGCTGACTGGCTTTCAGTGTGTGATGCACTTACAGATGGAGTCCCACAGTTTAGAGGAGATGTGTCCGTGAAGGGCAAACATTAAAGGATTATTGCCATCCGTGGTAAAAGGAGGCAAGACACCGTAAAGAACAAACAACGTCCGCCTGTGCTTTTACACACAGACACACACAAAGACGAGCATCTGGTGTTGAGCTGAGAATGGATGAAGCAAAGGTCTGAATTGTCTTTATCAGCTCACAACAGCAGGAGACTGTGTGGAGATGTGAGACACTTTAATTAAATCTGTGTTTCCAGCGAGACAGCGGGATGGCCATAACTAAAGCGCTGCACACTCATCTTTCAGACTGAAAGAGTTTTTCATGCTGTGTGTCTTTAGGCCATGCTCTGACTGACAGGAGCCCAACCGCTTTGAGAATTACAGGAAGTGACAGCAGCGTGTTGGGGTCCTGCACTGTGGAAGCGTCCAATCATAACAGGCGATGAGTGTGACATGAGTATGTGTGTGTGTGAGTTTGTGTGAGTGTGACATGAGTATGTGAGTGTGTGTGAGTGTGACATGAGTATGTGTGTGTGTGAGTGTGTGTGAGTGTGACATGAGTATGTGAGTGTGTGTGAGTGTGACATGAGTATGTGTGTGTGTGTGAGTGTGACATGAGTATGTGAGTGTGTGTGAGTGTGTGAGTGTGACATGAGTATGTGAGTGTGTGTGAGTGTGTGAGAACTGAACCAGACAATGCATCAGCTGCTGAGACTGAAATTTTCCTAAAGTTTGTAAACAAGGTCACAAGCAAAAGCTAATAAAAGCTACACTTTTAAAGCTAAGCATGTACAGTTACACAGACTTCAGTGTTCAAACACACGTAATGACGTACAGAAACACTGACCACCAAAGACAACAGTGTCAGCTAAAAAACCCTTTACAAAACAACATCCTCCAGCTGTCAGCGAGACGTTTCTCATCCAGATCTTAGAATGAGGAGCGGAACTCAGACGCAAGAGATGATTTTCCTCAGTGAGAAAAGATATTATGTGTGTAGCATCTGGTTCATGAGATAAACAGTTTAAGATAAATTTCACCACCCCACAATAAATAATATGAGGATTTAAAACAGATCATCTGTTGTGCTGAAGTCCAGCAGCATCTGTACTTTTAACAGCCATTATTTTAAATGTTTTGAAACTGTGACTAATTAAGTAGGTGGAAATATCAAAGTACTTTGTCTACATTTACATTACAGACGCCTTTAACCAAAGCAACATAAAACGAGACGTGTCACATTTTAAAATCTTTGTATAAAAGATGACGTCTGCTCTATATTTCAGTGGAGTATATGGCAAATCTGGGACAAAAGCAGCAGCGGCGCTTTAATTCTAAGCATATTGGGCTGCGTAAACAACGGAAGTGGAGCAGAGGAACAAAGACTCGTCACAAAGTGCCTTTTCAGAGGGAGTTAGAATGACACATGTGAGTGGCACTTTCATAATGACTGCAATTAACAATCATTATGTCAAAACCATTTCTGAGGCCCATTATTATCTTGTTCTCAAAACCTTCCCAGAGCACTATCAGTTATTACTGACCCAGAAAGGTAAAAACGAGAGAGTAGATAAGAATGAGGTGGAGGGAGGGAGACAGAGGGAGAGAGAGAGAGAGAGAAATCGGTCCCTCTGAAAACTACACATACCACAGCACTTTAATAACCAAGCTCAAAAACCCATTTAATCATTCACATGAATTTTAAATGTGGTTAATACGTGGTTGAAAAACTATGAAATCAGGTAAACAAAATATGTAAGCATGCTAATGATGTAGATCAAGCAAATAATTCTCATAAATCATAAGCTCTCATAAGTTTTTCACAGAACACTGCTGAACATCTCGGCTAACTCTAGTCTGTCTCAGTCTGAGAGTCATTGCCTTGTGCTGTTTACACTGTGCTGGCTTCATATGAAGAATATAATGATTCATACACTGAGGTATGAATCACATACAATCAGGTGATGTGTGTGTGTGTCATATCAAAATATTGAAGGTTGTTTTAAAACTTTTTTTATTTGCCATCACAGATGTGGTTCTTTGATATTAACATTTTATATTTTATGGTATGACATATCATCCACAGTACTGTAAAACATACGTCATATTACCAAAGACATATAATGGTTTAGTTTCCAATAAGCCATGATAATATAATGTCACTAGCACTAATTTTAGTAATGAAAACGCACACAACTGCATCTAATGATCATATATTAAGAATATTTAAAAGCATTCATCTGCCAGCAGACAGTTAATATGAGCGTGTGGTGTGATGTCTCTCTGAGAGGAACGGCACAGATGGATGAAGCTCTCTGTGGGCGTCAGGATCTTTTCACTCTCCACCATCACTAAACTCAGAGACTTCAGTTGGACTCAACTCTGCATCTTTGCACATGGTCAGCATGCTTCTGACTGTTGGGTTATGTGTGAAAAAATATAAACCTCAGTTACTCTCAGTGTGGTGAACATTCACACTGTGGAATCAGAACCTCAGTGAATTGGGTCGTGAAGCTGCTCAAACAGTGGTACTGAAAGTCTGGGTCAAACTTCCATTCTGAAAGCATTTGCTTAAAAATCAACATGGGAAATATCTTCAAAAACCAAGAACTCACCACAGCCCTTAGAACAGCAAGACAAATACAGTCTAAACAGACAAGCTAATCTGCTACGAGAACACAGATGTGAGATTTACAACGCATGTGCAAGCGCAGCAGCTAGCTTAGACACTGAAACTCACTGGAGCACTTCTGCTAGAGTACAGCGCGTGCTACAACATATGACTGTATGTCTTCAGGTGCAATAAGAGAACGCGAGAAGGCATATTCTGGTTTAATGTGTGAGTGGAGGCTCTGGTCAGCGGCGTCTCATTAATAAAATATTGTATTATTTTATATATTTAACTGTATAAAATAAAAAAAGGAATAAAGAGAAAGAAAGATTAGCCATTTCAGACTCAAATTATGTTACAGGGAAGCAACAAATGATTATATATCTGCTCTGAAACAAATCACTAATGATGAGCCAAAAATCTATAAATCATTATATCTCATGTTTATTTAAATGGACAAAGGTTGTGAGGAGACAAGAGCAGATCATTAAATATTTATTGCGATTTCAGAAACAAGAATCACTGCAGACTTCAGTTGCTTTCAGGAAAGTTTTCTAAAAATTTAGTTCTAGCACTGTAAAGAAAAAACGACACAACTAGGGCTGATGCTGTTTACAATGTGAATTAAATCAATCAGTGTTTAACATTGTGTTTGGCTGAAATAACTGCATCTATATTAACCTTTTTAATGCCAAAGTATAAATGTAAATGTTAAAAGAATGTGAAAACAGAGTGTTGGCAGATAAATTGTTCTTTTTCTAGACTGCTATTAATGAAAGCATTAACTATGTCTCAGCAGGAGTTTAACACTACACAGAAAACACTGGTGCTTACACAGATGCTTCAGCTCTTCATACAGAAGAATAAACTCACCGTGTGCATCTCTGTAGTAGGCATGAGTCACGCTCCTGAACCGCTCCTGTCCTGCCGTGTCCCAAATCTACAGAGGAAGAGAGAAACAAACAGACCTGTCTGCTTCATCCATCAAACACTGGCCTTTTACATCAGATTATTCAGCGTTTAGTGATAGGATGGGTCAAAGCTTCAATAATGAGATAATGGTGTGATTTCAGCTCATACTGTGATCACTGCACACAGAGATCTGTCACTCAGCGTCACATTTCACTCGATGGTAGTAAGTGTTCGGATGAATCGGTGGACATCATCACACAAAAGACAATGCAGCAAATGGGGGCGAGGTTTCAGTGAACAGCCTTAAGGCATAATTCACCCAAAAACTAAAGCTGCCATCATTTCCTCATTTGCCTCAACCTGATTTCATTCCAACCTCACTTTCTTTTTATCAGTGCAATACAAAAGGAGATGTTTTATAGACATGTTTCTGTAGTTGTTTTCCATGAATGTAAAAAGTGATCATTAAGACACACAGATCTGTATGACCAGACAACTTGCGCTCTTTTATGCTGTTTTATTCATACTGAATAAATTGTTAGGCGACTGGAGCTATTAAACCAGCTGTCTGGTTAAATGAAACCTGCGGTGACATCACAGAGCATCTCTTCACTAGTGCAGCGTTTGGTTAATGGAGTGTTAAAGATTAATGACAGCCTCATTAAACTCTCATTAACACTGATCCTCAAGATGCACATTTACCGTTTACTTATTGTTTAGTGTCAATATTAACCAGAGACGCCAAAGCAATAACAGATACATCACTTTTCTACTTTAAATAGCACAGAGCTGCTTTAAAATGTAATTAAATCACCTAATTACTCAAGAGTTTATGGTTATAAAAATGCTGGCAGACGTTTCTAACATACCTAACAGATGAAAATATCAACACAGAAAATGATTCTTCTAATATTTCAGGCTTCTTATTCAGATTTTATATATTAATCATTGTACTGAATGATTTTACAAGCATGTAAAATGGTTCTGTAACAATTTCAAAACATTCAATTGAAAGTGCAGAATTTCCATCTTTTCTCCATGTGTAGAGAAGAAATATAAATTATTCCAAGAAATGAATAAAATAATGTATGTGTTGTAAAGTGAACTGATCTCATGCTGAGGGTACAATGAAGAGTAAAAACCTTTTTTTAAATCTAAATCATTATTGAAGCGTCATTAAATTCCTTATAAATCTCATTTCTAATTCCAATGATTTCATGTGTCTGTATTAAAACAGCTCAAAATGAACGTTTGTGCAGGTACATGCTGGTTAATGCTGGTCAGAGTATGTTTACCTGTAGTTTTACCCTCACGCCATCAATGTTCAACACCTTGTTCTGCAACACAAAAGAGAAGGAAAACATCTGTCAGTTTATCATGAGATGTCTCACATCCGTTGTGTATGAAGGTGAAGATGTGTCAGCACAATACATGTGTTTGCTTTGACTTTAAACGTTTATGAAATGTTCCTACCACAGGTTACACAGCTCTGTTCTGTTTCAATCTCACAATCAAAAAATGAGCCCAAATGTTTTATTTTTATAAGACCATAAGAACCCGTGGTAATATGGCACATCTCAAACCACGGTGACGGGCAATTTTCTTTTGTCATGCTCTAACTGAGGCAAAGGTCTGTTTTATAGGTGTTTTGGGAGCCATTTCTTGCTCTAACTGGACAGAAAACAGCTGTTCCACACATTCTAATGAGTGTGAATATTAGAAGCCCTTATTATACTGCCAGCCTCACACGTAATGATGAGTGAGAGCACCAATGCTCAGATTTAAATACACACACAGCACTATTTAAACACAAAAACATATACAGATTCCAGTTCAGTTGTCATCACTTTGTTGACTCGCTGAAATCATGGCTGATAAGTCACAGCAAGTTTGTTTTTATTTTGATATACTGTGTCTTCTTTCGTTTAACAATAGCTAATCATTTTGCTGTCATCTTGGCCAGGATTGAACACATGGCAAGTCTTGGCATTGACTGCCAAATATTTATTCTGTTCAAGCCACAATAAATTGGAAGATGACAATTTGACTAAAAAAGAAGGTTTATTTTGGGCCTGTTCTGCTACAGCAGACACCAGGAGTCGGGTCAGTACAGCTGTCGCTGCATCAGAACATTATGACACTTGGTGGTGATGCATCATAATAAATCTGCTGTCAAACTGAGGTGCATAGGAATCTTACCTCAACTCTGATGACAGACCAACTTTCATATAAAGCAATCGGCCTGTGAAGCTGTGCTTTCCAGTGAAGGTGTAACTGCTAAGATGCCTTCAACACTCGTACATGTTCTAAATTCACTCTAAACTTCACTGCCTTATTACTTCCATTAAATTGATACTTCATACACCTGGCAAGGTTTCATGAAAAAGACTAAACAAAGAAAATGAAATACACATATACAGTAAACAAACCGGGTAGAAAAAAACTAACACAACTTCTTTTCTAAGGGGCCAGAAATTTTAGTATCTTGTAAGGGCCGAAATCTGACTGAACTTTCTTCACATTTTTAAACATGTGGATAATCTCTCGTGGCAGTTGTGTGACACCTGCTACTGGTGTAAAATCCTTCACTGTGTGAAAGAGTCTCAGGTCTCACTTCCTGGACAGAATAAGCTGCAAAGTTGACTGACCTTAAAGCTGATACTCAAAAGTCATATATATTATATTAAGGCCTGTCTAACTGATTAAGGTCACTGAATAATATTCAACGCTCTGTTACCCATAGGACTATGTGATAATCTTTTGAAGGAAGGGATTCAATTCATTAAATGAAGAAGAGCTTTACTAATGTAGTCAAATCCCAGCCAGAACTCTGTAATAAAGTCCTTTAAGGGGAAAGGACTCATTTTCCACAATCACCCTTTTATCACTCATGAATAAAATGATTGATATAATCAGTGTTTTAGTAATCAGTAGTCAGTGACCTTACAAAGATAGGAACCACATTGTGCGTGTGTGTGTGTGTGTGTGTGTGTGTGTGTGTGTGTGTGTGTGTGTGAAAAAGCAGCTCTAAGCAGAGACAGTATTTCTTGCTCAGTGAGGGACAAATGATATGCAAAGATCACACTGTCAGCATCACCTCATCACCCTTCAATTAAACCCTGACTCCACCCTACACCTCACAGCTGTGTCATCACACTGACATTATGGCTGCAGGAGGCAGAGAGCAGCTAAACTCTTCCATGATTTTAATTAGCATCTGAGCAGCTGGGCTACACAGCAGCAGTACTGACACAGACACAATAGAGGCTGAGCTGCATAATTCTTTATGTTTCATAGATGCGTGACAAAGTATCTTGTTGTTTTTTTTGTCATCTGGATGTTGCTCTTGTTGTTCCCCATCTCTGTGCCTCTGAAGAGGTGAGGAGATTTAAAGGCCAGGTCAAAAGAGCTCTTAGAAGAAGGACATGGAAATTAAAGGACTGCAGATTTCTCTCTTGCTCTTTTAAACTGTTCATACTTTCCTCGTTCTGCACTGCCTTTACAGAAACCATTCATCCAAGAATTCAGAAACTTCTGCCATTACAGAGCTGAGTGAAGCTAGAGGCCATATTTAATTAAGATCAATAGTTTGAGCTGTAATACTTTAGTTTTATGTTAGTAAGTGGTCAATTTTTTAAACTAATTATAATCAGAAACAGGCAAATAATACAAGATACATATTTTAAATGGCATCCAGAGATACTCAATAATAGATAAAATCCATTAATATTTATGCCACACACAATCATATCACTATAATACATTCTCTCAGCTCAGTCCTGTTTTCTATTCTTTTTTATTCCCAGGACTCGTATTACAATATTTGTTTGCTTTTAGTTTTTACTCTGCCAGTATTCATTCCTGTTTTCAATTTGATTTCCAGGTTACTGATTTCCTTCATCTGTTTCTGGTTTAGGTTTTAGAAACAGGGTCTTTCAGCCTGATAACAGCCTCTGAAACTGCTAACAGTAAAAGCACAGATTTTAATTTTAGCTGCACTATCACTTTAAGTGGTTTGTGTTAGTTTTTCATGGGAATTAAAATAAACTAGAGCGTTTCATATTGTGGCTGAGTAACATTTGGCTGTGTCTGAACAAGACTAATGAACAAACCAATGCTTTCTGTTGGTCTGTGCATCATTCTGAGGTACTTGAAAGCCAAGCCTGGGAAGATTAACAGATGTCCCATTTGCCACGTCCACAGTGCAGCTTAATACGCTCCAGTGAATCTCATAAAAACATGTGCAGGTCACCCACCTCAATACAACAAGAACAAACAGGAAATTATATTTTGCCTAAAGAAAATGAAGCTGTTTTGATGATGTGACTGTTTTTATAACAATGAAGCACATTTCCTATTAAAATTGATCCAAATTCATTACTTTAATGCATCCCAGTCTTTTACATTTTGTTTTTTGGGTTGATTTATTTTCTCAATGATTTGAGTCTCATTACAATACAGCAAACACTCTGAAGGCAGAACAACACATAATTCTACACTGTAACGTGTATTTATTGAGTTACGGCAATGGGATATTATGTGTAAAACAGTGAGATTGATCTTTCCATCAAACCTTAAATGACTGATGAAATGACACGTTTGACAGTTAGCATGTAAACAAGCATGCAGCACTAGCATAGTGACAGACTCTCTGTTGATTTACATGCATAAAATGTGCAGAATTTAACATCCAGCAGGTGCCTTACATTGTGTCTTATTTAAACTGTAATGAGAGTTTATCAGCTACTTCCCCGCTGCTTTAAACTGCACAAGACAAGAGACAATTGTTTTTTATGTTTATTTTAGTGACCAAATTAACAGGCTCATTGCAATGAATATAACTGCAGTGATTAGATATTTTGACTATGGCTCTACAATAATTGTTTGGCTACTAACACCACACAGCAGCAAATCAGGACACACACAAACATACATTCTCCACAGCATAATAAAATCTCTAATGCTTCATCTCACATCAAGCTCTTAAGTGCATTTAATGGTTTGACTGGGAGATGTTTGTAGACAGTGAGGTACTTCACTGACCAATGTCCACCTCTTCCAGACATACAGGATGGACTTTAGAGGCCATAAATGAATAAAGGACTGACAGCTACAGCAGCCAGAACCCTCCAGCGAGCTGTCTGCATCCCTCCAGTCCATCATTACCATTACAGTGTAAGATCTACAACTACACTCAACGGCTGGATTCTCATCACTCATCAGCCACTAATGCTTATAAAACAAAAAACTAATTCATACTCAATGCATCATGTTTGCAACTGTGAGAGAAATAAGGCTCAGTTCAGATGAGCAGAAACACAAGTGTGTGATCTCTATAACTGCTAGGTAATTGATTTAAACGTCTGAGTGTATTCTCTTCACAACAGTGTGTTCTACCTTAATCCCCAGCCTAATTAATCAACACCATCAGATCATTATGGCATCAGCCAATCACAGCGCCTGTCGCTGGGTGCTGAGAAATTCTCTTCTTCCTCCTGTCCCATGGTTTCCATAAAGCCATTTAAATGAACGTGTTTGAAACAGATGAACGCAGTGTTCTGTTCTCCTGCACACTGCCTCTCTTCTGCAGTCTCAGTTAAGATAATTCAGTACATGCGCGCTGGAGGACATGAGGGAATATTTTGAAGCACTATCTGTAGATATCAAGAGGTTTTGGCATTTAATGAGCTTGTTAGAACATGAAGTCTAAGGCTATGACCCACGCTGGGTCAGCTACAAAGATGCTCTGCACCAATCTGTCATTTTCAAAAGACGCTAACATGCAACGTTTCAAAGCAGAAACTTTTCCCATTTCCTTCAGTTTAGCGCAGAGGCAGGGCAGCGTGACTGACGCTTCACACAAAAGCACCTTTTCAATTCCAAGGCTGTTAAAAGCAAAACAGCCGTGGCGCACGTTGACCACATTTTTAAGGGCCGCTGCACAGCATCTTGGGGAGGTTTTGACCAAAAACACATTTTTAACACACTTAAGATCGAATGAAAAGAAAATCTTTGTGAGGTTGTTGAATCTGGTTCACATCATGGTTGAGTGGTTGAATTATAGCTGGTGTTATGAAATATTGTGTGCACAAGCTCAGAAAACTGAAACGGACCAAAGAGACAAAAACTTTACATAACAGACAGAGGTCAGTTGAGGGTCTCTCAAAATAGACCACTCTTACTAATGGACTTATTATACAACTGTACCTCAGAGAGTACTGTCACCTCCAGGGCTTTCTGATGTTAGTGTGCATAATATACAACTAACTAATCAAACTGCATATTTACTGTCAACTGTAAATGAATTGTTTCACAGTGTTATTGCTATTATTGCTTATAGTGGAAAATATGTACGCTATGCTGTCAATTTGTCAATTATTTCCTACAAATGAAAGACAATGAAGACCAAATTTTTATTATTTGGAATAGTGTGCAAAAAAGATAATAGAAATATTTGATATATAAAGTATTTAGATAAAACAGAAACTGTTAATACTGCATTGGAGTAAATCTATGTGCTAATCTAAGAGGTATAATGAAGGTTGTGCCACAACATCGAACAAATCTGTTCAAACAAATGTTCTTTTGTTGGAAAGGCTTCATTTAATTCTTTCAATCTTCTTGGAACGAGGTCTTAGGGCTGACACCTTCAAAAAAGGTTCCTCCAAGCAGTCTTTTTCAAAAGTTGCCTACACACAGCGTTTCAAAGCTGAAACTTTTTTCATTCCTTTCCTTCAATTCAAAGGTGGAACAGTGTGACCTCTAAACACTCTTTTCATACCAAACATTTCCAAAGAGAATCACCTTCATCACACTTACACCACAATGTTCAAAGACCAGACATATTATTTGGCTTTAATTTATTTATATATAGGTAAATATGTTTAGTATATTATACAAGGTTCTATATGAATTTAACCTTAACAACAACAATCCTATAACCAATCCTTTCAAACATATTTATCTTTACTGAAAAGTTAAATATATAAGAACTTCTATTAAAAGCCCAAAAGTAATTTTGATGTTTGAAAGATGTTCAATGTGTTTCACCTGTCCTCAGTTCTTAATGCGGTATTTATGTCCCATAATAAATGAATGATTATTTTAAGACACAATCTGTCTGAAAGGCGTCTGTGGAACACACAGTGTCAGTTCTGAACCTGAAGTCTTCTAGCAGAATGTCATGTCATTTCTAACAGCTTACAAATGCTGTCTGTGAATCGTTACCAGTGTAAGTCTGTCTGCTTTAGAAGACACGGGGTTTAGAACATGAGAAAGCAGCTTTATCTTTGGCTCTGACAGGATGTCAGTTTTGAACACACTTGCTCTCTGATGGCTGACACTGGCAGCAGCATTATTTCATTCTGCAGAGGAGAAATTACACAGCATATGTGAGTGGAAGCGTTTGGGTTTGTCAGTCATTCAGTGAGACATATGTTCAAACAGATGCACAGACCTTCGAACCGTTCAGACACACACACACACCAAACATCCATCAGTCTCTGTGCTCATGAAGTCCATTACAGAACCTGAACAATGGTCATTCTGAACAACGACTGCTCCAGAATTAAACACTTTGCAATGCGTATCCTGAACCTAATCTTCTTAAAGGGCTGCATCCTACACTTTCTTAGTCAGTCATAGTTTCCTCAAGGTTTCTTGCACCATATGTCTTATTTGGAGCAGACTAGTTTCTGTCGAGTAAATTTGTGTTTCACACAACCTCAGAAACAATGACAGAATCAAGTGTTCCTGTCCTCTGGAACGTTTGAAATGTCTGTGATATTTTTCTGTACTTTGTTGAAGACATTAAAGCTTCATTTCTGTCTGGGGCATTTCATTACAGACGTGAGTAACTTTCTGTAGAAAAACACCGGGTGCTGCTGGCATCTTAGTTTATCAAGTTCATGATTTAGATCACTTTCAAAACAAGTATTTTGAATGCGCTGGTTTCCAGAAAGCAGTTGTGTGTGTCACTCAACAGGGTGCAGACTGTCACTCTAATAGCAGCGTAACATTGATTATAATAAAACAAAATTCAATTCAATTATATTTATATAGCACTTTTTACATAGTTACATTGCAGCTTTACACATTACACATTTTTAAGGTAACTTAAAAAGAAAAATTATCAGACAAGTTTAACATAATGCATGATATTAATGCAAATAGTATGTGCAAGATGTATAGTAAAAATGATTAAAGTCGATTAAAAAGATGGAAACTAAAACAACCATTGCGAGCGAGGTATTGAACAATGAAATTATGCACAAAAAGCTTAACACTAAATCTGAACACTGTATATTTTTAAAGATTTAATTAAAAACGCCAATTGCATAAATAATCTGTAAAAGTTTATATCAAGACAAAATAGCAGCTTTACAAGATGTGTGCACAGGTGTGAGGATAAACAGACGTGTGCGCACACACACACACACACACACACACCATCTGGATTACTCCCCGAGAGAGATCTGCTGACTAGCCCTCATTAGCTCCAATAAAGATCAACACGGCTGCTATCAGACACGATGCCTGAACGTTCTCTACACATTTATTTCACTGGTGGAAACATTCTTGTAATGCAAACATTTATTTTAAAGATTCATTTATATTCATTTAAAGAACTACAAAAATGATGTCATCCAGTCAAGATAATTGTGTCATTTAAAAAGACTGTGAAATCTCAAAACACAACCTTAGCATTACCAGGCTATATGACAAGCTGAAGTCATTACATACTGTATTGTTTCAGCCTGATATGAAATCTATTTCTGCTTTAAAGTTTCATGGTGTCCAACATCAACCAAATTAAAAACAACCTTCAAGAATCAACACAGCTAAAAACAGGTGGTCAGTGTTGTGGCCATTTCCACATATAGACTGCATCCCTGCAGTGTTTCATGCGCCTGCATGGCTGCAGTCTGAGCACTAACGCCTGATCTTCACAGAGACCAGATGATACTGCCACACACAAACATACAAACACAACTTTGAGTGAGTGAGTATAATGTTATAATGTGTACTAGGTGCTGCAGGACTGATAATTGAACGTTTTAAAAACAACGCTTCAGTAATGTTTAATGAGCATTTATCCTGCCACTTTCTCTAGGCATGGGAGAAATTACATTAAACAGCCAACAGCTATTCTGCACCATTATAAAGTAAACAACTTTTCCAACTCGAGGGCAGAACAGAGATCTGTCTGATTTGAACACAGCACAACAGACTATAGCAGCCATAACAAACACACTTAATGTTTATGTAAGTTCTTGGGAAAGTTACAGTGAGGCTTACAATGTACAAACACAGATACAACGCGTTACAAAATATTGTTCAGGTTTATAGGACAAACGTTCAAAACTACACAGTCCTCATACCAAAAAACAACTAACTAATAATTTGACAGCATTGTTAAACTGTAGATGTTGCGTGCATTGTGCTGTTTTGGAGTTTATGTAAAAAGGTTTGGAAATGAAGATCACAATGGTAGCTAATTACTATTCAGGATAATTCACTAAACATGAAGAGACTCTAAAAATCAACAGCCCTCCTGTGACAAAACAACATTATATGAAAGAGGAGACTGGTGATTTACAGCATGAGAAGGGCTGTGATTTAAGCTCTTCTATGTTTGTAGATTTTGTTTTAAAAAACAATTCTACAATGGTTGTCTGTGACAATACAGACACTCAACACATCAACAAGTGAGAGCATTAGGCACCACTCTGTTACAAACACTCACTTTGATTTTACACAAGCTCTACAGTGTACAGTATACATCTAATGCCACAGCGTTTTAGTTCTTTCCATTCGCCCAACGCTGTATATTTAAACACTAATATCTAAACCTTTTTTTGACAGAGTGTTGATCCTGCTATTAAAGCTTAAGATGTTAAAAAAAAATTTTGGAAAGCTTTAAAATAAAAAGAATCTAGTAAAGAAACTCTTTTCATGCTTTAAGATGAGCCAAGGTCAAAGAATATTAGTGTGACGTTTCTGTGCAGTTTCATCTGTACTCTAATGAAAAACTGTGTGTGTGGTTGATTCGAGTCACGTACATGTTTCTACACACAGCAGTGAAAAAGTTCATGCGTGTGTGACTGTGTGTCCTGCAGCAGAATGCTTCAATGGCTGCGGGCCTGCAGCAGTAGATCAATAGCTGCTGTGAGATGCATTCATACAGCCGTGACGACGACATCCATTATCAGTCCCAGAGGAAAAGAACAGGTTCTAAAGTCAAAAGGCGGTCAGTGACAAAGCTTGTGGAACGGCTGCTAAAGAATTCAGTGTACTCTGCCACGGTCAATCAGTACATCCTACAGTATTTGACACATGCAGATAATGATCTCGTGGCCAAATGAAGGAACATTCTAGAGTCAATATAAACTAAACGGACAAAATTAGTTGCACACAAAATAATTCTGACCTTAAGCAAAGCACTTGTAAATGATGCCAGAGGATATAGTAAATATAACCAATAATAATTAAATTTTAATGAAAAATAATCCTGAAGGCATTTGCAAAGAGTCCAGCATCCTGGAAGATGAGTAGCAGCCAAACAATCGGATCAGAACTCATCATTATAACGTATAATATGCATCAGACAGTCTGTAAATAGCCCAGTTTTTTCCATTCCAAAAAGCCTCTGGTCAAATAGTGTATATGGGACCTTTATAAAAGGCTGGTTTAGACTCTATACCAGACAGAAAACTCACCAACACTAACACAGCCTTTAGTTCATTTCATTTGTGCGTGAGAGCAAGAGTCATTTGCAACCATGATTAGTCCGTTTCATAATTCAGCCTCATGAGTGACTGGTGCAAAGTGGAATTTGATTGGAATGAGAATGAAATAAATGATAAATCCTTTATTCAGCCAGACAGAAAGGAATAAATAGATTCTGTTTTTCTGCCAGTTCTGTTAGCAATCAGAAAGCAAGCGAGACAGCAGTACAGCAACTGTCCTGATGAGCAGAGCGAGCCATGAGAGACGAGCTGTGAGTCAGGATTCATAAATGATGTGAACTCATGTTTTCCAACAACATTCAGATGCAAATCGCCCTCAAAGTGTTAATACAGCAGCTGCAGCGTGAAGCTGTGCTGTATGTCAGGATGTCTGTGGCTGTTTGCTGGTGGCTGTCTGTATGGAATTAAAGGGCAGGACTGTCAGTCCATCAGAGTTCATGAAAATACTGGACAAATCGTGTACAATCCTGCCTGAAATGTGACAAACCTTTGATCATACAGCAGTTTCATACAGCAGAAAACCAAACAAGAATGTTTTAAAGAACCACCTAAAAAGAAACAGAGCAATCTTACATAATCGATGAATTGGAACAAACAATTATTTTTTATTTTCTGTGTTATGTCAGATGTTTTCGACAGAGTCTAATAAAGTGTTTCATCAGGAATATTGCTTTACCAAAGATAAAGTTAATTATAGCTAGCAGACAATAAATGACCTTCACTAAAAATCTATTTACTATTTAGTCAAGGACAGTGAGCCAACACCAGACATGTGAATTCATTTGTTTTCACAAGTGTCTTTACATACAGAAGTGCTGTCAGAAGATCTGAAGTCATACAGTCACATTCTGATTGGATAATCTGGTCCCACCTGCCACACATTCACTTGTACATATTTACCCAATGATTTCAGGAACATTTAAGCTCTATCACAGGCTCAGCTTCAGTCAGACACTGAGAGCGTGTGGATTGATTTTTCTCTGCGGTATGACAGCGATTACAAATGAAACGGCTCAATTACAGGTTATTTACAGAGCAAACGCTTGCCTAAATGTTTGCTCCTGTAATGAGTGTCACACCCAAAAATAACCAAAACGCAGAGTCACGCTGAAATGTTTCTCATATGCAGAGCTCAGCGATAACAACTGAGAAACTGTTAATACAAAAATACAGCTGCTTCTGAATAACTTCACAACAGAGCTTTCACTGCGCAAAGCCAGGAATTAGGCTTCCATTAAACTCCAGCCTGCACTGCTTCTGTTTGTTCTATTTAAGGAAAAGATTGCATTTGTTTGAGACTAAAATACATTCTGTTGTTTCTCTGTGTGAGCCATTCATAGTGAGTTTAAGACATGACTTCCCATTCATCTGGACACGAGCAACAGGGCTAAATTACCAAGCCGCGTCTCTAACTGTGTACCAGTCTCATACAGAACACCTGGTCCAGACCACTTCACATACCGTAAATAATAAACTGACATTGTCTCTGCTTACAACATACATTCATCTGCTTTTGCACGAAGCTCTGAAAAGAAAGCTCAGAGCTCTCTGCAGAAGACAAGGAGTTCTTCAGAAATGTACTTTATTGTCATATGTAACCTTTAACAGAACCACTCTTTGCATAAAGACACTGCATCTTATGACCGGTTGTGTGTGTTTGTTTTCTTCACTCACCCTGAAGTCTATACCCACAGTTGAGATGAAGCTCCCAGCCAGGAACGCTCCGTCTTTAAACCGAACCAGCAGACAGGTTTTCCCCACCCCGGAGTCTCCAACCAGCATTACCTGAGGAAACAGAGCCAGCCGCTGTCAGTCTAACCCGTCTGATGCTCTAACCCGTCTGATGCTCTGCAGCACTTCACCACGGCAGTGAGCAGATACACGCGCTGCTGACAGAGATGCTTATTCTCAACTTTATTTTCACTTATTTCAACTGGTGAAGCTGCAGGATCAGCGTATTAGTTCATTTTAACAGTGTAAGACCTTCACCGGTGAATCAACCCACGGTACGTCACTCATGAGGGTCGCAGTGATGCCCCAGACACAGGGGTAACATCTCACCCTCAGCTCACCCGTGACCCATGAAGCTGCTGCAGGCAGCGAGTGTTTCTCTGGTACCTTGAAGGCGATGTCGTGGAACTCCCCGCTGGTGCTGAGGGACGGGCGGCTGGGGTAAATCACTCCGTTCGGCGGGCTCGGGACCTTCTTCATCCTCTCCTTGCCGCTGCTGGGGGAAGAGTTTGGGGTATTTGAACTCCGTTTCCCTTTCGCCGCTTTCTTCCTCGACATTGTTCTGTGTCGCCCGTTCGGAGACGCGACGCTCGAGCGTTTTTAACAGGAATTGACCGAAACTCTTTAGCGGAGGATGTTTGTTAATAAACGCGCGCGCATGACTTTCTCTGGATGAAATAATAATGTTTATTAATAATGTTAATGATGATGATACGCGCGTCTCCAAACTCAACACCGATGGTTCTCAGCGGTGCGCGCGCGCGGCGTCGGGGCTGCGCGTTTGCGCGCGCGCTTCACTTGTTGAAACACAAGCGCTTTAAAGACGCAGCGTCCAGTTTAAAGCGCTCGACAGACACTCAATATTCATGCAAAACCACGTGAGAATGTTTAGTGTCGCAGATAAACTGCAGCACAGACCGCTTCAACACCTTAGCAACCATTTACAACACCTTAGCAACCATTCCCACAATGCATCTGTCATGGGACACATGAATACCACACGTGATCAAACGTTTACAATATATAATATCCGTATTCTGTGACAAGTTTTATCCAATTATTTGTATTGCTGGTTGTAGTAACTATGGTAACAGTTTGAAACTTTGGTGGAAACAGTTGCCATGGTAAAATTCTGGGAAAAAATGAGGAAACTGATGCAGCTCATGAGCAGGAATTAAATTCAATATGCCACCTAGGGTCCAGTCTGGCATGTCACCAAACAAAAACAGTCACATTTGGGAGTAAGTCTTATTTCATGTGGGTCAGACACATATTTGCACTGTATGCAGGCAGTTCTTGGCTGAATAAAGCTGATAAATGGACCAGTGAAAGTCTGTCTGCGTGAATCTCAGGTAAACTCTGTTCATACTGTAGTTCCAGCACAGACTCTCACATAAGCTGTAGTGTATGTGCAGTACGAGTGAGCCACGGATCACAACAGGGCTAAAGAAAGATCATTTGTCTTGATCTTATCAACATGTGTATGAAAATAATCCTTGCTATGAAATCAAATAAAACCATAACCATACCTGCAGTCTTAACATTTCTGCTCTGTCTGGCACTACATGACTATCACAAAGGGCATTTTAAGCAGACACCTGCCATTGGATCAGTTGCTATAGTTACTTTTAATTGATGTCTTGCTTCCTCAGTGTAACATGTGAATGACGTTACCCCGACCCCTCTCCTCTCACACTCCCATCCAAATATAATTACTTGTTCTGATCCGTTCCTGTCCTTGTTGGTGTAAATAAAGTATCTGTCCAATGGCTGAGGCGTGATAATGAACAGAAACAGATGCTCTGTGTGAGTGTTTGTGAAGCTCAGAGCAGGGCTGATGACTCGGTCTGGTGTGGACACAACTTGCCAACTGTGGCTCAGTCCTACAGCTTCTCTCATTGTGCATTTACTAAAGATCTGCAGCTAAGAGAAACTGGATGCAGAAGAAATGCAGCCTGTTTACCTTTCTACAATCTACATTTTCCTTCTATTGTAAGAGCAACTGTTTTCTGCTCCGTATCTGCCAACAGAACTCACCTCAAACTTATTCACAGTTCATTTGAATAGAATTTAATTTTTTCAAATACAAGCGCTGTGTTGCCCGTGTTGCACAAACTGTTTCTGACTTTAAAAAAAATGAATTTGAAAATGATTTATTTGAAAGACACTGTACAAAATTATTTGGCCAAAGTTCTGTTAATTATGTTTCAAAGTTAGCATTCTTACGTGCAGCAGAAAAGTTATTTTGATTTCACATCTGGGCCTTTCAAGCCATGATTAAAAAGAGGTTTTACTCTTTACGACTGATTGAAACATCAAATAACTAATGAATTGACATTATTTCATAACATTTAAAATGTGATTATAATGTTTTACACTATTCAAATTCATGTTAATGTCAGAAATGTTTTAATAGCCAATTACTAGTGACACGCTCACTGCATTCTTCATTCTCAGGTAGCGATGACACACTTGTGTAACAGATTCTCTTTGGCACAATTCACAGGTACAGCAGGATCTATATAGTTCAGTGTATAGACACAGGATCTGATGTGTCTGATGTCCTGCAGCCTCAGTCTGGTGAGATGTCTGTATAGCTGTCTGGAGGAGGCCAGCTCCTGGACTGAAAGTACCTCCTCAGCCCCTCCAGGTTGACAGGAGGGAAGTAGGGTCCGATGCGTTTCCTAACCCACCAGTTCCCCTCAGCGGCTCTCCTGCTGCCAGGCCGAGTGAATTTATATCTGAAATGCTCCCCTCGAATCCACCTGAAACCACAAACAAATCAAGTTAAATGTAACATCTTAATAACATGAAGAAATATGAGGTAACCTGCAAAACTTGATTCTCACAGTAAAAGTAACTATAAAGGTGTTTGTTTGTTTATTCAGATGAAGGTTCCACAGGAGCTGAAAACTTAAATATTTTTATCTGCAAACGGATAGATGGATATATTTAAAGCTAACCCCCGTTACTGTGATCATCTGTGGTTAAAACCTGCAGCTAAATGCAGCTAAATATCTGCTTTTCTCATGTATGTTACAGTGAAATGAAGCCAAACTGGCCTTCACAGTTTGGCTGTCTGAAAAAGAAATCTGCCCTCACAGCTCAATCAGGGAATAGATATTTATGTCATTTTACATATTTTATCAGTTTACAATTTTGGTATAAATCCATACTGGGCAAAAATCTGGAGTCTAACAGTAACATATACATCAAATATCGAAAGCAGTTCAGTGCATGTTCTGATAATCTGCAGATTTTTACCTGGGTTTCTCTCTGCCTTGAAATGGATCGTGTCTCATTAGAGAAAGAACAGTGGAATCATTGGCCAGCAGTCTGCCAGCTATCTGAATAACCCACTCGTTCTGTTCATACGTCTGAAAGAGAGACAGACAGACAGACAGAAATTAGTAGCACATCACAAAACTCCAGCCATTCAAACAAGGACAGAGAACATAAAGAACTGCCCTCCTTTATAATTAAACAGAATGAAGGTTTTCCACATTCACTTCAGAGACTGGCAGTACTGCACAGGTGCAGCAGAGCAGTGAGGTGAACTGTTCATAATTTATTCTGAGTTTTGGAGCAGCTGTAACAGTTGTAAGATTAGAAATAAAGACACAGGAACAGTGATGTACACACAGACAGAAGTTACTGATAAAATATCTAGATAAAATCTGTTGACAGCTGCAGTTTCACTTCCCAGCTGGCAAAACTCACAGTCGGGACAATAATAAATTCCTGTAGGTCCTATAAGAAAACAATTGAGATTTATGATCTCATATTATCTGTGTGTTACATAAGGTTTATAAATAATCTCCCCTTTTCACACTCTCTATAGAGGGGGTTATTTCTGTCCTGCTGTGGATTTCATCTACACACAGATGAATGTATTATGAGTGTCTGTGTGGCTTTATGTCTGTTTGATTTAATCAAACAAACACAACCAACCCACATTGTTAACATTCAGTCACTAAAATTAAACACACAAAAACAGCATGAATGAGTCTGACTCCACAGTGACACAGACTGTCAGCCTTCAATGACATACGTTTCTGTGAAACTATGAGCACACATCAAATGAACTGCATATTATTCTTTATTTTGTCTCCGTTGAGCTTGAAAGCCTGTGGTCACGGTAAAGTTTCATTTTTGGGTGACCGCTTCATTTAAACCCCAGGGCACTGCAGCTAACATGACATTATTATCTGATAATCCCTCTTTAACCTGGAAGGCAGCGAACCACATGAGCCAGTCCAGTCTGTAGTGATATGGGGAGATGAGACAGGGGCTTCTGTTCAGAGCTCCAGGTTTACACAGAAACTCGTACTCCTCCCAGATCGCTCCCTCAGCAGTGTGCTCCTCACTCAGTGTGCCCTGAAACACCACTTCCGTCCGCTCCTTAGTGATGCTGCAGACACAGACACATGCAGATGGTGGCTGATGTTGTTGATGACAGATTTATGACTACATGAAAATCTCAAACAGAGACGGATGAAGTACCTGCCAAAGGCTCCGTACGTGTTGACAATCCGCAGGGGATCAAAGGAGGTGTTCATCACCTGTCTGGAGCTCAGCAGATTCATCACCACTGGCACGCTCAGATACCCGATCAGAACCCCCAGAGACACGTTCAGCACACGCCTTATCTGCATCCCTGAACCACAGCCAGTGAGAGAGCATGACAGAGCAAAAGAGAGAGAAATGTCAGGAAAAGCAATTAAAGAATCACACGATGATGGAAACACACGTGGAGACCACAAACCCTAACCCAACATCTTCAACAGACACACGTCTGAATTGCAGCTGTGAACTCTCTGGTCATGCTCTCATCTTCATGATGTTGCCACCTGTGATTTGTTTAATAATCCTGAAGCTGTCAGGAACGCTGGACACCTGTGATGGCTTTCCTTTCTCTGGTGGCGCTTATCAACTGTTGTGGTTTTTCATTCATATGCAGTATGTATTCATATTTATTTATTTAGCAGACGCTTTCATCAAAGCAGTTACAAATGAAGGAGCAATTAACATTAAAACCTGTGACACTGGAGATGGTGTTAAATGATGAGGATCATAACTGTGTTTTGACCTTTAGTGGGCTGTGGCCTGCAGCCTGCAGCCGTCTCTCTCTGGATCTTCAGTGCCGTCTGCCGGGCTGCTCCAGAGCGCCGGAACAGAACGGCCACCGCAGCGTCATCAAAACAGGCCAGACTGGGAACTATGGTCAGCCAGTTCAGAAAACTGAGATTCCCACTGATAATTAGAGCAATCTGTAAAGATAACACACACCATGCAGCATGTACACATTTACACTTCACACGAGACTGAAAGATGTGGTAAAAGTCATGTATTGCTCATAATGTTACTGCAGTGGCACAGAACCGACACTAGATGGCACTGCAGACATGACTGACAGAATTTGTTTACACCGAGAATAAAATCTGTTTTGTTTTTTATATCCGATCTTTTGGACCGTCTGTCCGAACTGTGATTAAATCACATCTGTTGATTCTGACGGACAAGTCAGCGTCCAATGTAGCTACACCAGTTGACACAATAACGGCTGCAGCAGCAGATGCTGTGCAGAAGCTGTCGCTACAGAAAACTGGAAATTTTGCATCCGCTTGTCCATCATGAAATTTAAGTGTGCTGAACTCATGAGCTTCATGAGTAACATAAGCCAGTCATTTCTGTATTTATCTATTCCTGCACATTGTGTGTGTTTAGCATCAGTACATGAACTCCACATGTGAAGAGACATGAACTCAGACACAGCTGGAGTTTGTGATGTTTCAGTCAGGTCACGTCCCAAATGACGGAAAAAATACTAAATCCACTCTGACTGTTCAGACTGAAACCAGTTTCCAAAAGTCTGAGTTTAATCTGATATTAAACCACATATAGATGTGCTTTCAATCAGGTTTGGATTTCATGTGGTCGCTTGCTGCTCAAACTACAAACAACTAAACTGATTTAAGTCAGACACACCAAAAGAAGTCACATATCCAGGCCAGTTCTGAGCAAAGCTTGAGGGCAAGTCAACCTCATGAGAAATATTTAATAACAGACAGAGGATTTTCTCATGAGGATCCTAATGTACCTCAGCAGGGCTGTTCAGAGGGACGTGAGAACTCACCTGGAAAAGGATCTGAAGGACTCCGTTCATCATGCACATACGACGGCCCATGAAGGTGAAGAAGGGAACGATGAGCTCAATGAAGTGATTGGTCAGAGTCTCAAACCGATGGAACCACCATGGAGAATGATGCATGTAGTAGGACATGGGGTTTGGAACCGGCTGGGTCTGACAGAACCAGAGACAGAACACAGCAGGGTGGTATTAATGATCGTGTTGTTTTTAATGTTAAAATACTTTCTCCTATTCAAACTTAAAGGGATAGGTTACCAAAAATGAATATTCTTCCATCATGTCACTTTGTTCCTCTGAGGAACACAACAGGTTCTAAACTACACAGCGACCCATTGACTTCCACCGTATGGACTCATATTACTGAGAAGTGATCTTCTGCAGGTTTGTGATAACATGAGGGTGAGTAAATGAACTGAACAATTTTCATTTTTTGGTGAATTATTCTTTTAACATGCAGACACAACCTTACCTCAGTCATCTGTACATGGATTTACCCAAACTCTGTCCTAAATCTTAAATGAACTGCTGGTTTGTGGTGTTCAAAAGATCAAAATATTGTAAAACATACATGAGCCAATAGCATGAGTTTGGGGTGGGGCCATCTGATTTTGTTCAACCAATCGAGTAGAATTTGGGGAACCCTGTTTGAAAGCAGTCATTATTTTTGCAGCCTCGTTTTTTTACACTAGCAGTTCAGAAATTGCACACATCATTAAAAGACAGATGATGTGGTGCTGATCTCTTCAGCAGAAACATTTCTAAAAACAAACCCTTAATGACCTAAAATCTCTGTGTATATCTGAATACCACCACCAGATACAACAAACAACCAAATCACATTAATATCAATCTGTCACAGTAAAGTCATAACTTCTGAATACCGTTTAAAAAGCCCTCAAGAGAGTTTCTTAGGTTTCTGAGTGTTACTTTAAAAAGCCCATGAGCTTTTAGCTCAAACCTTTGCTTAATGTAAAAAATTTTAGAGCCAATTTTGTTCTCAGCTGTGGCAGCAAACGAGGCAGAGCTGAGAGTGACTGGAACTGTGTGTGATGGAAGCATGTGATGCTAATCAGACACTCTCAGTGTGTGTGTGTGTGTGTGTGTGTGTGTGTGTGTGTGTGTGTGACAGCAAGTGACACACACACACCTACAGGTTGTGTCTCTATAGATTAATAAATAATTCACAATAAATAACAATAAATAAATTTACACCTATAACTAATAATGTTGTGAGTCTGTGAAGTTTCCCCAAAAGTTTAAAAAACAAAAATTTAAATAGTCTGTAATTTAAACTACTTATATCATGGAATTCTTCTTTGTTTACTGATTGTGTTTCGCAATGTGATAATTAAGATAAATGTGAAGTTTCACCACAGAGATCAAGTATTTAAAACACAAGCTATACTTGCAAAAGTAAACAGAGCCTTGTGTAATGTTTTACACACACACACACACACTCACACATACACACACACACACACACACCTTTTCCTTCCCCTGTGCCCATCTTAGTCCACCTCTGAGGAAAACTACCTTAAATAACTGAACTAATACCATGTCTGTGCCTCACTGAATAAACATGAAAACAGAAGCTCTCTCACACCTCGTCTAACCCTTTTCCCAGCATGCTTTGCGGTGTTTGGCCAGAGTGAATAGGAGCAGTGTGGCGGGAGGGTGGGTGGTGTACTGACTGGCGCCTGTGGTGGCCTCTGTCACACACTGCTGAAGTCATGGGAGATCGTGGAGGAAGTCATCATCCACTCCTGGGATTGGTACCTAGATACACCAGCAGGAAGGCAGGAAATAACATCACATCTTCTCAGCTGTTTTTTGCTTTTTACATCTTAAATGGCTAACATCAGCCATTAGTCGTATACTAGCCATATACTGTACTATCTTAGGCAGCTTATCACGGACAAATCTGGGCCTGTAGTAAAGCTGACACAGCGTGTGCTCTATGCTAATGACAGGTTTTCTGCAGCTATGCCAAAGCTGTGTGTGAGAAACAGCAAATCTTCCCCTCTGCAGTAGTTCTTGATTCTCATGTGTCACTTGCAACACATGCAAACGTCTTAAAGAACAATGACAAATACAAGACAATACACAAAGATTGTATGTTTTCAGCAGTACAGTATAGCTCACAAGTCACTTTTACGGTTCTTTTATGTGGCTTTTCTTTAACATTTATGAAGCATGACTGTACCAGTCTCTATCCAGTTCTATTTTATAGAACAACCAGAGCAACCAGGGCATTTTTCTGAAGTGCAGCCAAACAATAGTTTTTGACATCGTGTGAAATGGATCTCTCAAACAGAGCTTTTCTATGGCAGCACTAGTGCTCACGTACAGCAATAAACTGTACCATAAATCTCAGCATTCAGAAGTATGCTAGAGGGTCAGACTCGAAGCTCTCAGCTAAAGGAATGAAGATTTCATCCAATAGCAGCAGCAGTTTGTATGAGCCAGAGACTTACTGAGATTATATTCCAGCTTCCCCCCTTTGTGCCAAAGGACAATGTACTTATGTAAGACGCTTCCTGGAAGTCCAGACGTTGTGACGGTTCTGTTATTTGCTTTGAACAACAGTGATTGCTGGATTTATGAAATCATTCTCTATATTAGCATTTCACTTCCAAGACATCTGCTAGATGAGGCATTAACTGTAATAAAGTCTTATACCTGTTACAGCTCCTGTGAGAAGCAAAAAGTGGAGCGCGGCGCAGCTAAAAAATAATGAAGTAGGGACTCCCTTATGGGATTAATACAAAATCATTCGACATCACTTCCTGCTAGCTTGCCAAAGTGAAAAACAGGAGTGGGAGGAAAAAAACGGGCTCTGCCCAGTCACTGACTGTAATATAGCATTAAAAAAACAAGAGCCATGGGCCACGAGCCAGGAAGCAGATCTGCTGAAACAACGAAGGTAAAGCAAAAAAAAGAGAGTGATGAACTGATGAGTTTCTACATCTCTGAAAGCTTCTGTTGACGCTACAATTATGGAAGCAGAACAACAGATGCAATAAACAGTTGTGTGTATGTTCAGATACATGCTGGCTACTGGCCCACAACTAGAGTTTATATGAAAAGTTATGATTGAAAAACCAGATCGGCTCTAATTAGGGAACAGCCCGGTTCTGTACGGACATAAATCCTCAGGCTTATTACAATGTTCACTTCTAGGCCTAAAACAGGAGTGCAAATTAGTTCCATACACTGTTAACTCAAGTCAACTGTTAAATTCCACTGTGTGTTTGATACATCAGGCATTTCAGGGCTCGTTATGTTTTAAGCCGAGACACCACCACAAACTGGTACCTTTATATGAGGTTCTGTGGTGAGGGCCACACAAACTCCTCTTAACATATATCACATACACAGAGAGATTCTGTCTTATCTCTAGATTACAGGGACTAAATAAAATTTATATAAAAAGTCAGATTACACAAGAGCAGTCCTCAGTTGCACAAACAAATACAATACAAATGTAACTCTGGGAATTATAATGACCAACAAATTCTTAATCAAAATACATTTTAGACTGTTCTTTAGTATAGTCACCCTTTGTCTAGAAAGTTCAGCAGACTTACTGAAGAAGTCTATCTACTGTCCAAATCATCTTTATCATTTTTACAAAATTCTTATTAAGTTATTAATGACAGAAAGGAAGATGTTGGCACATTAAAAAAAATTAAAATGAAAGCATATGCATAATTTCAGTGACAGTAGTATATACACAAACTATCACACAAAAACCTCTCACACACACACACACACAAATAAACAAGCACAAGCACTTCTGATGAAATCCCATGAAATGTCTTTCAAACAAGAGCTTTTTTCCAGTCAATCAGTGAATTGGCAGATCTGGACAATAGATGTCCAGTAATGGAATAATACAGATCATGAGGGAGACTGATAGAGATTTAACTGCTTATACTGACCCTCACACACACCCAGAAACACAAACACACACAGAAACACGCACACACACACACACACACACACACACACAAAGTTTGGCTTTCTCCTCTGTCTCCATTGATTCACGGCTCTGAGCTGTACAGTGTTTTCGGTGTGTTTTGGGATAACGGACTGCGCGAGAAACTCATTTTCAGACCGTTGTAATGATTCCTTCAATCTGGAAGTGATACATGTTCTGTTTTCATTTTTCCATGGAGAGGGGATAGTAAATAGAGCAGCAGAAATCTCTTCCAAAACCTCTGCCTTTGCCCTCAGCATAATCAAACTCACAGAGCTAACCAAGCTTCACAGACGCCAAACAAAAAGAGAATTCTTCAAGATGAACAAAGAAAGCACTTGTCAGAACCGTGCGGTTCTTCCTGACCCGGCCTATCATACAACTGCTTGAGCCACATCAAACACAGTGACGTGGGTGGTACCGCCTGCTGCGTGAAGATGTTAAAACCCAAACGCCTTGAGAAATGGACTGTTCCTGTCAGTCTCTTATGTCATTCTACACTGATGACATTTAGTCTTCAATAAAAACACAATGAGATATTTTAAAGAATCTCATTTGACATCAAAATGTACTTTTTGTATCATCTCAAACCTCAAACACGAGCCTGAAATCTGCATTGCAACGTTCAGATAAACAGTCTCTAATCTATTCATAAGGAAATACAAACTCCAGCCTCAGCAACGCATGAATCTAACACTGACGTGACTCATGTACAGTTAGTCTTGTGATGCCTCATTGCCCAACAGTGGAAATGTGTCTAATGAAAGCAAACCCAACAGATTCTGGTCTCTTTAAACTGAACACTGCAGCATTTGAGAGTATCTAAGGTTGAGCTCAGGTGACATATGAGTGATGACTGACATTTTCAGGTCTGTTCCTCTAAAAACAAGCCATCAAACTGCATCAGGAGTCAAATGGACACTGTTATGGTTTTCACTGGAAAACAGCAGCTTAGAGATTCTTCCCAGTTTCTTATTATTTTGGCATAAATGATAACAAACACACACTCTCCATTGAGACTGTCATTAACATGATATCATTCTCTGGTGATGTCATTTAAGAGTCACTCTAACAAATCCCATGATGATAAAGATCCTGTTCAGTAAAAGTTACATCATATTTATCTTGAGACTCACAGCTGTGCTGTGACAGATACACACATCTGCTGATGACAGTGTGGCATTGGGACACAAGATTCCTACATTAAGAGATTCATTCACTTACAGTACACCAAGAGAATGATAAGAGCAAAAGTCAGCTAAACATTAAACAAGAACAGTGAGGAACCATAATTAACACAGAACCCATGTGAGATGTGAACACTGACCTCACGTGAGTCTTACACACCCAATAAAACACCCGCATTTGATTACATGGTGCATCTTTGGCATGAATTCCAGCCTTGAGTCTGTTCAGATCAGCGCTGTACATCTGATCAGAGATCAGGAGTAGAATCTGTCAAAGACTCTGAATCCTCAGCTGAACTGAATCTGGACTCTCTTTTGGCCGGTCTAGGATATTAATAATAGTTGTTTTGAAGCGGTTCCTGTCTACTGCTGGCTTTATGTTTAGGGGTCATTATTTTGCTGGAAAACATCTTCAGGTTTTCCAGGAGGAGTTCCTGCTGTTCTGCAGCACTGCTCTGACCCTCACGGCCGTCCAGGACCTGCTGCAGGAAAGTCTGAACACTTACAGTCTGATGCCACCTCCACCATTTCACAGTTTGGTTCTGAAGGCACCAGTGTTTCATCTACTAGCCAAAAGCTGGATTTTGGCCTCGTGAGGCGAGAGAGTCTTTGTCTTCAGTCTCCTCCCACATGCCGTCTGGCAAACTGAAGCCCTGTTGTCATGTCCCATTTTAACAATGGCTTCACTTTGACACTCTCATAAAGCCGTGATTGGTGGAGCAGCTGTCACATGATTGTGTCCGTCTCAGCTGCCTGTATCAGGTAGATTTACAGCATTTATTGATCGTATTTTACTGTTGTCCTGCTGTACGCAGCCCTGTTACTGTACCAAAACTGCAGCTCGCAGTCTTTCTTCTTCATGTGTAAATTCTGCCACGGTTCTGACTCACCAGATGTTTGACTTTCCAGCTGTTTATTTAAGGGTGTATTTATGCTACAATTAGTTGAAACCCCTCGACTAGGATTTGCTTTTAAATAGCTGAGTTCCTTAAAACCCACAGGCTACAACAATTTAGGTGCGTTATATAAAAGAGGAGAAACACATTTAATCTGAAATAGGATCTACAATGAAAACTAAAGTATACAGAAATTATCCAATAATAACAGGTTATTGATATTTACATTTTTAAAGTAATTTAAAAAATCTATTTAAAAAAATGCTGAAAATAATTGTAAAACTACATTTTGACACTTTGAGTACCAGTTAAAAAAACAGTAAAAAAATACCAGGGGAAACAACCTGTTACATAAGTGTAGAACACATTTGCTCAAAGCTTAAGAACCGACTTCATGGTAAAAGAGGAAACAAGCAGAAGTTGAGATGAATTGTATCCACACACCTCATAATGGTGGTCCATGCAGGTGAGGTCTCTCCAGCAACGGTCACCTCTGATCTTAATCAAACCCTGAAGAGATGAAATAATAAAATCAGCTCACATCGCATTTCAAAGACATGACATCCAGCTCTATTCATGGCTAATGTGATATTCACATCAATGACTGTTTCTGACAGCTAATATTTCAGCCTCAGTACAGAACAAAAGACAGTAATGAACAAAAGACTTTCTGAGGTCATTTTTGTGCATATTACACAGTACAAAGAATAAACAATTGAAAGACCTTATTTGATACAAACAGAAACATGTCGATTGGTTTTACTGTTCTTAAATTCCCTACAGGCCACAAAGCCTCATTTAAACACGTTTCCACCACAGACCTGTAGCTGAATCCATCACTGCTTTCAAAGTAACATCATTAATGCAGAAGAACAGAGAAGAACAGAGAGCACTTTCCCCACTCATCAGCTGTATTACTGATGGCAGATTTGAAACATTTGTAACTCTTGACAGCTGTTTTTCTTAACCTGAGGTGATTTGGGTCTCGCTGTACCAAATGGAGCATTGAAGCCCAGCTACATGTTGAATCGCAATAAAGAACACGCTCATGTTCCGCATTCACTTTCAAATGCAATCCATGAACAAACAGTGTGAGAACGAGGCCAGCGCTTACATTCACAGAGCAGGACAACATTTTTATAAGTGGAGTCCCCTTCCCTGATGCCCTATAAGTAAAACGAGTCAGAAAGGCCCAATGTACACAGCTACTCTACACACACCACATACATCTGTTTGTGGCTGATGCTTTCAGAAAGTTATTCCTGAAGCATTTATATAAAACAGAATGTCTGCAGAAATACGTCTATAAAAATTCTCTAGAACAGAATTAAACTTTATAGAAAGAATGATGTCACAACATTTTAAATACTGTACATACAACATGCAGGTTGGTCACCTGTCAATGTATAAAACATTATAATGTAATGATATATTCTGAATATAATTTAGATATGATATAATCTTCACAGAGAATGTAGAGAACATCTAATGTAGAAAGTGGCACCGCTGACCCGCTCAACCTCTACAGAAGACCCTCCTATGGAGCAGTTCAGGACAACATCTGACCCCCACTGACAACAGCCCTGCCAAAGATTCCAACTGACCTGATATGCAAAGTTTTCACATCCCACCGAATGCATCATTACATTGTGTGGCTTATCCAGTGCATTCTTTCATTTATGACATTACGCTTAATGCAATAAGGGCCCTTGGAATGAGTATTAGCTCCCTAAAATGTGATTGTACTAATGTGAAAATGACTCCCTCCCACCCGCAGCCCACCCGTCAGATGCCCAGTAAATACAGCCAGAATCAGAACTGGAAATCTGCCGTCCGACAGTCACGTTACTTTAATGACAGCAATCTGCATTCTATGCGCCATTTTCTTATTTTAAAAATGACAAATAAATCAGATTAGACATGATTGTATCTCTCTATCATTGTCAACAGTCAAACATAAGGAGTGTGATGAAACAAAAGGCATCTTTGTTTTTTTTACTGGATCTTTATGTTGAAATAATAATTACTGTCTGATAAACATGAAACTGAACTACTCTTCATTTTAGCTGACTGTGTACTTTTTGTAAAGATCTTGAAAACTGAGTGTTTCTTGCACACTTTCAATGGAAATTAAACTCTGAAAGCACATTTTTAAACATAGAAACATCATAGAAGAATTATTTTGCCCTGAACTGTCATCAAAAAATCATTTCAAATTATCTATTATTATGTGGCAGAAATGTTTAAACATCTTTGGAAGACAATTCCAGCCTCACAATAAAATAATTAAAACAACACATTTAAACATTTTTATAGCTTGACAAAATAACAGCTTGAAAAGAATATATTTGGTAATAATACTGTTGCTTTTGTTTCTGTACATCTGTCCAGTAACAGCGCTGGAAAGCCTTTTGAGACAAAGCTGACATTTCTGAAAGCTGTATTATAGCATTATATCTAATACATATCTACATATTACATCTCTGCACAAACATTCTTAAACTCAACTTTCTGGGGAAATTTTAAATATATTTTTATGGGGGAAACGGTTTTGTTTTTGTATAGGTTGTATTTGTACAAATTATTATAGATTAAAAATGTGACCTGAATATATGAAAATAACAGTAATTCTGTAAAATTTTACCAGAGGCAAACAGCTGCCAAAGCTGAAAAACACTCCAGCTACTCAAAAATACTATTTGTACAAAAGTCAGCGCTTGGATTTCCTTTCCTTAGTAGAAAACATCTACTTTTCCCCTGTAGCTGTACAGAAATCAGCATCTAGCCCATCGGGCCCCAAGTATTTCCAAGGGCGATTTCTCCTCATTTCGCTGCACACATCCAAATGCAATTCCAGCTAATAGTTTCTGTCACACTGAGAATATCCAAGTGTCCAACATTACTGCTCAAAACCAAAGCCTCAGTGTTCAGCACACAGGTGCCTGTGACAGGAAGTCTGAGCAGATCCACGCTATCTGATGGGCACTCGCTAATAGATGAATTAAAAAGTCATTAACTTCTGTAAACTGCAATTCGTTTCTAAAAAACGTTTCGCTGACAGGACACAATAAAAGCCAGCGAGGGCCGTCTGACACGGAGAACACGAAAACTCCTGCCAGCATCCAAAAGAGGAAACATCAGACACACAGAGCGGCTGAAACAGGAGAAATGGGCTGTACTCAGGTACATTCACTCTTGCAGAACGGAACGCAACGCACCAACTCAAGCTTTTGTCATTTGTGCATTCAAATAATAATCTGCTATATTTAAAGCTTTGTGTATTAAGAATATTAAAGGCATTTTTAAAAAAGACAAAAACTTCTTTAGACCTTTAAAATCTGCAAAATACTATTAATACAGCAAACATAAGCATTTCTAAACATTTAAATCCAGAAAAACAGATTAACTAAAAAAGGGCAAATAATTATTATACAGTGCAGATTAATTTTCAGCATATGTGAGACAGTAAGAGACTTTCAGAAAAAATGTGTGTGTGTGTACAGCGTGTGTGTGT
>JBAJNP010002780.1:0-44956 GCA_036877545.1 Yasuhikotakia modesta | reverse complement strand
AAATGTGACAAAAATACATAAGTGCCACATAACTTCTTTGTTTGTGTTTAGCAGACATGCAGGTTAAGACACAAGAGAAGGGAAAAACACAAAGGGTGTTTTCAAAAGTGAAGACAGAATTTTCAACCTATGGCATACTGACCCTTTAAATATTGAAAACTTACTGAGAAGTCTTCATCTTCTGCTCTTAGATGGTCAGCAATGTACTGAACTCCTTCCAGGGCTCTTATCAGGGACTGCGACAGATTGTTTACCTTCTTTGCTGGAATCTGATCTTTAGTGCCATCACTGTTGAAGTTCTGAGTGTTGGGAAGGTTGTGTCTGGTATGCACTCCTGTGTCATCATGACTCGTTGCTTCAGATGTAAGACGATGTTGACAACTCCCGGTTCCCAAAAAACTATCTTTGGCATCCATGAAAACGCTCTCAGCACTTTTGCCCTGGATATCGCAGTCTGTACACTCAGCTCTGTCCTGTGGGATGGTGTGTAGCTGAGTACCAAGGGCAGTCTCTTGAAATGATGAGGGGCTGGAGGCAAAGTAGGTGTTTGTGTATGTACATGTGTAACTGAGGACTGGTGTTTGAGGTGTTTGTGTGTTTTCTTCTTGCAGGATGGAATACTGGCTGCTGGGAGAACTGCAGAAGAACATGGCTTTGGGAGAGGAGTCTCTCTGGAGTTGATCCACCTGGGCAACAGAGGCCACGCCTTCAGGAGGGAGGGGACTCTGAGACGGCATGTCCAGGATGGTGTTCCGTAAGAACGTGGACTGTGACTGCACTGGCTTGTGCATCATCTCAATCAGCTTACCACAGTTCCTCTTACCTGACGCAGGTGGACGCTTCATGAAGAGGTAACGAGGAACCAAGTGAAGGAACAGCTGGCGTACCCAGTGGGGCATGCTGTGCGTGCGTGGAGAACGATGATGGACGTTGAGCACAAACACGGTGATGATGATGGAGAGAGTGACGAAGATCATGGTGAAGAGCAGGTACTCGCCAATAAGAGGGATGACCAAGGAGGTGGATGGGATGATCTCGGTGATGAGCAGGAGAAACACGGTAAGAGAGAGGAGGACGGAGATGCACAGCGTGATCTTCTCAGCACACTCGGATGGAAGGTAGAAGACCAGCACCGTCAAGCAGGAGATGAGCAGGCATGGGATGATCAGATTGATGGTGTAGAACAGAGGAAGACGTCTGATGATGAAGGAGTAGGTGATGTCTGGGTAGATTTCAGTACAGCACTCGTACTTCTTAATGTTGTAGGTGCCCACAGCATTTATGATGACCCATTCCCCGCTCTCCCAGTAGTCCATCTGGTCCACATCGCTGGCCATGCTCACCAGGTCGATCTTGGCCTGATCGTAGGTCCAAGAACCGAATTTCATCTTGCAGTTCTGCTGGTCGAAGGGAAAGAAGGTGACGTCGATGCTGCAGGAACTCTTGTAAATAGCAGGTGGCTTCCATTTGATCCTGCCGTTGTAAAACACCTGAGCTTTAGTCAAGTGAGTGACGGCGAAGTCTCCATCTGCACTGCAGATCAAACAAAAAACTCTCAGACTATTCATGTCTTACTGAAGTGGTGTCAGTGTCACAGTGAGCTAAACTCTCAATGATTCCCAAAGGGTTTAATTGGCCTTTAAAATCTTAGATTCTTTCACAACACAGCTGGGAATCTAAGAGAGCAGTTAACTTATATATATATATAAAATTATATTTATAATGGTTGCATTTAATGCATTCATTTAAATTACACATAATAGTGTAACTTAATTTAACACCAGATTCTTTTGCATGTTTGTCTTGATCTATAGTGGTACATCACATGAACAGTTTAGGCTTGTCTAAATTAGAAGCACACTTGTGTTGTTTTTACTCTTAAGTGATCATATTTAATGTAACTAAAGGTTGAAACATCGTATTACAGCAACGTTCACATGTTTTGCAGGTAGTAAAAGATATTTTGTGGTTATGTGGTTCTAAAAACAGGCTAGCAATCTTGCTTCACCTCTGATCAATAATTGTAATGCTGTGTATATATATGAATAAAATAAACTCCCTCCTGGACATCATAATGCACCATTAACTTTTACTTTTTTTTAACTGAAAGGTCTGTAATTTCACTCACTTCAGCCTGTTATGGGACATCAGGGATCAATACATGTCAACATTCATAACAGTGGGTGGTTAAATCCCATATCTGCCCTTTACAGATTCCTAGCTAGAAGAAATTTAGGGTCAAGACTAAAGTTGAGTACACACTGTGTGACTTTTATAAACACAAATTTAAAGGCATAGTCGTGGAATGTGGGTTCTCCTACATCAAGTCAACTTATAAACCACAGATTAAAATTAACGCAAAAGATTGTTTTTGTTTGCTAGTCACCATTTCAATTCCTTTTATCATAGCATAATATTCCAAATAATTCTTCTTGTATGGGTCTGTTTTTTTCAAATTTTGACTGACATTAGCAACAACGGAGATCTTGCAGTTAAAGCCATGCTCACGTTCACACAGTCTGGCAAGCAACAATTATAAAGGACTATTAAAAATTGTACAGTGTGTACCTGGCTTAACAAAGCTAAACATATTAATTCAACATCACTACACCAAACCCAAAGCGGTATTTGCCACTAAATGGAAGAGCTCAAACACATTATTATGCTGGAAAAGCAACAGCTTAACGGTGTTTGAGGATGTGGATTTTTGGAAATGGGTTTGGCTGAGTTCCAGTTTGTTAAAAGCCTCACACACTTGTTATAGAGCACGATATCCGGCCTCCAGATGAGCTCGGAGGGGATCCTGATGGAGGTGACGTTCTCAAAGTCTTCTGGGTTCCAACGCAGCTTGTAATCGTTCCACTCCTGTGGGGAAACATGCGAGCACGTCATCGCTCAGAACCAGCAGGTATGACAGAGGGACAGGAGTGAGGAAACAAGAGCCCGGTTCCAATTAAAAATCTCATTAACGTCCAATTATGAGGCGTTTTGACAAAACGTACCTGTTTCACCCAGACGTTTGTGGTCATCATCTGATTCTTCTCATCCTGCGTTATTGGGAAGCAAAGTATGATGTCCATAAATGGAGATTGATGTATGTTTAAAAACAACATGCACATTTGTCACAAAATGAAACTTAATTTAATTCACAAATAAAGCATCAAGCATTGTAGCTATTCTTATTGACAGAAGCTGTTAAATATTGCATTTGCAGAGATGTGCTGTGCTGGAGTGTGTTTGGGACTCACAACGTCAATAAGTTGAGCAATGGACAGGCCAAAGTGGACCAGAACCACATCTGAGATGTTTGCTACAGGGCGAGAGAACTTGTTGTAGTTACTGAACAGAGACTGGAGGAGTCTTTCTTCTGCATGTGCACGAGCTGGGCTGGTGGAAGATACTGCAGATAGAAAAAAGCATCATAAATTTAAGCACAGATAATCACATTGTTTAAAAAAACTTTTACCCAAAAATGTATTTTAATTATTGTTTAAAGCCTCATATTGTTGCAAAATCATTTGGCTTGCAGGTTTAAAAAAATGCAAGTTTAGTTATTCAAAGTGAATTATTTTGAAAAATATTCAAGCTGTTCTTTTCCATTTAATAAAAGACAATAGTGACCAGACAACTGAATTTTCATTTTTGGGTGATCCATCCATTTGGAGTAAAACTATACAATATGACAAAGTCTGTTTTTAGTCAGGTATTATTTTAAACTGAAAGCATGCAATCATTAAAAAATTACAGCTTTCTTTTTTGAGTGTGATTCATCAGGTAAAAAGTCATGTGCCTCTCATGAGCATTGTGGCATATGAAACAAAGCGACTACAGAAACATGGAAGTTAGCAAAGACATTAGCTGTTACCGTATGACAGTTGCAGACAGACAGCAAGGAGAAAAACAAAACTCCACGCAGCTCTCATCTCGTCCACCTAATGTCAGATGATATTCCACTCCAGCTCTCTGCACACATTCAGCACAAAAAATTGCAGTTTATTTCCTGTAAAAATAGTCCAATAAAGACATTTAACTAAAATCAGCAGATGGTTTTTCTGCAACTGACTACACAGACTTTAAGAAACTTTATTTGACTGAAAGATGCAAAAAACAGCCACAAAAAGTCATTCTGTGTCCAAACCTCAAGTAAAAGTGAAAAGTCCCTCAGAATCCATTAGAAAACCTCTCTTGCTATTTTCACAGTTGCGTTCTGTCCTTCCTCTCTCTGTCTCTCTTTCTCTCTCTCTCTCTGTTTTGCTGTTTCACTCTCATTCTCTCTCTCTGGCCCCTCCACCTTCCAATCTTAGTCTATTATACGCTGAGTAGATGTTTTGTGCTGGAGGCTGTGCCTTATTCGTGTGGACAGAGAGAGAGAGAGAGAGAGAGAGAGAGAGAGAGAGAAATAGATAGATATTGATTTAAGGATAAACCCCTTAAAATGACATGGCCAAACGTCTTATTTTAGACTTGCTGTTTACACACTTCATATTTACCTCAGATCAGATTTGTTGAGGTGGGCTTGTACAACAGGCTGGACTGTGAGATTTAAATGTTTGATTTTTCTATTCACAAACCATTCATGTTAAATATAAAGCCTTTAAAGAGCAAAGAACAGGACTGCAAGACTAAGAAGAGTAATTTTGTGATAAAGGGAAAGCATAGACAGGGAGAGAGAGAGAGAGAGAGAGAGAGAAAGAGAGGACACACAATGTCAGAGAGATTGAAATGTGTCTGAAAGTGATCTAACAGTGAAGATACCAGCAGTGGCCAAAACTGAGATTCACTCTGCCTATTAATTACAGAGAGAGAGAGAGTCAGAATGTACCTGTGCGGCGGTATCTCTCTCTCTCTCTTTATATATATAATATATATATATATATATATATAGTCTAATATATATTTATGGTGTGTATTTGTTATGTAGAGGGTGTTACGCATGCCAAGCATTGCACTGCAGGACAACACAATCTCTTATGTCGTCTGAAAATGCATGTCTTTTAGTGTAATATCAGGACCTGCTATCAGGTGATGATTAGCCTTACAAATAAGAGTAAATAAAATATTTATCCATCAGTTTCCAATTCAGCACACACTTGCAATCCACCTTGGAGTCTATACAAGAAAATAATTTGCCATCTGTCTGGATAGGCAATGAATCAACCATAAATGACCCAAGATTGATGAATAATACAGACACACAATTTGTTTTTTATATTAACTTGTTGGTGTTCTGTATGGCATTACTGTAAAATGGTTTTATCTCACAGCTGACAGATTTATATGGCAGTGAGACCATAAGAAAAACTATTTCCCTTCACGTTAATTGATTATTGGACACAAACCTGCTGCAAAATGACATTTTCTGTCGGTGAGCGAGAGCCAAGTTCTCAACATTCATAATTTGTTTCATCAGATACCGTTAGCAAATGTCCACAGAGAACATTGTCCTCTTCACGAATTCAACCTTGAATCCCAATACTCAGACCTTCATTAAAGTGCTGAGGAAGAAGGCATCTCTCTCCTTCTCTCTCCATCTCTCAAGACTCTATCTATCTTTTCTCATCTGTTTCTCTCTTTCTCTCATTCCCACTCGCATACGCTCAATCTCACACATTCAGGATCAATATTATCCTATTAAATCTCAAATTTCCACACCCTGAATGCTTATTAAATGTAACAGCATATGACATTATGTCAGTTTTGATCAATAGATGGACATATTATTAACCCGGAATTAAATAAGCAAAAGTATTTCAGTGATGTATTAATAGACAGAGTTTAATATACTAAAACACATTGCATGTATATTTGATGTATTTGATTCTAACTCTTATTTAATCTACACATATTCCCAGAAGGTTCACCTTGAACTAACTGCTCTACAACTAACTGGTAATCAATATTTCACTGGTATTGGTTCTGAATTTTTTCAATCAAGTTTTGTTGATGCCAAAGACCACAGAACCAGTTCAGATGACTAACCCAGTCTAATTTGTCTGAGGTTTGTATTGTCATGAATCCAGATTTACAAATACGTCACACATCTGAGCTAATAAAGTGTTCCATACTGCCAGAAAATGTAGAGATTGTGGTCGTATGTGCATGTACACGTTTACATTTCAGAGAAAGACAGAGTGAGGAAGAGAGATTCAATCAATAGGTGTCTAGAAGTAAACCATCAAACAAAGAGTTGAAATACTTAAGTGTGAGAGATTGTTTTCACTACACAAATCCTTCTGATCCAAAAAACTTTTTTGTGTAAAACAGTCACTCTGTTCTCGCTGTTATGCAAATGAGATTCTCTCATGTATCTCCCTTTCACTCCCTGTATGTGTGGGAATTAACACCAATCAAATTGATTTTTAAACACACTCTTCCTGAAGCTCAAAGCATACAAACACACACAAAAGACAAAGACATTTGAGGTCTAGTAATCTGCTCAGAGGATCATTGTTTTATATAAATTGTCAGTTCATATAACCTAACACCCTCAATACACCAATAAATACCTGTGTGTGCTTGTTTTTCATTTTCAGGACTTGTCACCTAATTTGGTCGTGTGTGTAATGTTATTTTAAATTACCATTAAATCATGACACCGTATAAATGGAAAATGTCACTGGGGTTCAATCAATAATCATAGATTTGATATACACACTGATAACTTTATAATGAATTGAAATCAATGTGAATACCTACTTTAATTTCTCTCTCTCTCTCTCTCTCTCTCTCTCTCTCTCTCTCTCTCTCTCTTTTGCTCTATCCCTCTTTCATTGTGTGTGTGTGTGTGTGTGTGTGTGTGTGTGAGAGAGAGAGAGAGAGACCACCTGCTGCCATATTAATGAGGTTGCTGGTAAAAGTTCCTGTGGGACTTTAATGGTAATATATGAGTGATAATTGCTGGAATACATGATTTAAGACCTTTACATCTTCATCTGTTCCTCCATCAGTTTCAGACCCTGGCAGAAGTGAACATCTCTCTCTGATTCTGCTGTTGATGGTCAGTAGATGGTCAGTAGATGGTCAGCTTAGTGTGTAGATTGGATGTTCTCCAGACACACGTCATTAATGGCATGATTCATTCTAAATGCTCTGACAAACACAGTTATTGGTTTTATACCCATTCAGATGGTGACTATTGATAAACTCTGATATGTAACTGTTTTAGTTATCCAGCGAGATTTCTGTCACACTGTTTCTGTGTTTTTAAGCTACATGAGCATTTAAGATCTTTAAGCTATAAAAAAATTATTTGGGTACATGTTTATTATTTCCTTTTGTAAGTGATGGCCGAACAGCAGGGTCCTGTCAAACCCACCTGCACTCATTACCATTGGCTCTGATCTACAATGAATAAATCCTTTTCAGAATTTGCAGGGATATTTTCAACATGTACTTTAGCTGCTAATTAAATAGCTTTTGAACAAATTAAGCCAAATGTATGGAAACCAGATCTGACACAAGTTTCTGCAACTGTCATCTGATCTGTAACATTTGCTCTGCACTGCATGTATCTTATATGATTATCAACATTCTTTCATTATAATAAGCTTAATGTTTTTTGGGTCCTTTTAAATGCAGCGTTGGGTTTATCTTATGACCCCTGATGACTCTGTGGGGTGAGTGAATCCTATATCTTGCCAGACTCCAGTCAGCAAATACCACAGCTCTCATGTAACAGCATCTAATAGGGGTGCAATGACCCGGCAAGGGCGTTAAGTGGGAAAGAGACTTAGATGATAACATTAAGAGAGCAAGAAAATGAGTATGTATGTAAAGAGAGTGAAATTCACGAGTGAAAGATGATTTGTAAGACATTCGGTCTGAGAAGGGCGTCCAGCTACTATTTGGGAACAGACTGTGTTTTCTGCTAATAAAAGCAGGAACTGTGTCTCTGCCCTTGTGGTTTTGACAGTGGTGACAGATTTCTCAAAAGTGCTTCTGTTCTCATCCTAATGAGAGACAGAAGTAGATGGTGATAAGGGCTGGTCGCCCACTGATCATGTATGACATGTATTTAACAAAAGCAATATACATTTATTTAAATCACTGCTGTTTTTCCTTCCTTTCTTCCTTCCACCCTGTCCTTTTTTCTTTCTTCCTTCCTTCTTTAATTAATCTCTCCCTCCCTGTCCTCTTCTTTCCTTTCCAATCCTCTTCCTTTCCAATCTTCCCTTTCTTTTTTGTTTCTCACTTTTCCTTTATGTATCTATGCCCTGTGAGTCACAAACTCACAAATGCATTTAGTTTTCATCAGTTCAGTAACCCCTTTCTTTCTTACCCTTTATTGAATCATATTCAAATTTAATGCTGACAACGAAACGGAATAAACGTGAAGTCTGAAGCCCACCTTAAATCTCATCAACGAATCAAACGTGAGCAACAAGCTGAAAATTACATAGACTAACTTTGCCCTCTAGTGGTTCGTGACTATCTTACATTACATTACATGTTTGGTTTCTAACATCTATAAGGTGACGCTGTTTAATAGATGCTCTTGTTTAAATGCACGTCTTTTAGCTATTGCTTTTGGTTCAAGGTCATTTATAGTGCATTAACTGTTTAGATGTAACTGTTTTATTGTGTTTAGGCTGTTTATCCTTTTGTTTAAACACAGATATTTAGCTATTGGGCTACCATAACCCTTAACTGACCAATTTTCTGACCACTATTCCACTACAGCTGTATTATTCACATATCCCTGGTTTTACTTCAAAACTTTCAAAACTAAATTGTCTTAGAAAATCACACCGCTGCCATTTTACTTTATAAGAAGCTCATAATGTTTTTTAACCCCAGTGAACTGGATCGTAATGCATTGTAACAGACACTCATTAGACATCATTAGATAAAAAGATTCTGTAACTGTCTGTATATATTCATGCCTTCAGACAGGCTGAAAGCACCATTATGCTGAAGTTCAGCCGAGGTCTGCTGAGAACCTATGAAATCACAGAGCAGAGGGGACAAAGATGTGATCTGACCAATGGATTATGACAGAAAGATTATGACAAAAATTATAACACTGTCAGCAGTCCACTTTTCTATTTTATTCACAAAGACTATTGCATCTCAGCGTGTGATTCTTTTTGACCTGCCCTGCAAAGACATCTTTACTACATTACATACTAAAGACCGACAAGACCAGCAGACATGCAAAGATGTACAAAGACATGCATCACTCATGTTTTCCTTAGCATTTGTGTTGCAAATCTGTCTTTAAGGTCCCACTTTTGTCTTTATGGCTATTCCATCAATTTGTTCCACATCTTTTTTTAAAGAAGCACACCAAGCAATTGCATGCTAATGTTTTAAAATGACCTCAGAATCCACAGAATTGCTTTTTTTGTTTACTTTAGGCCAATTAGAAAGCTTTTTAGGGTAAGTACAACCTGCAGAGAGTAAATTAGGGCCACACTGTGAAGTCAAACATTTAACTGTCCCTATTCAAACCTGAGGTTAAAATGGTAAAAACAACAATTTTCCTCTTACGGTTATTTTGGTCGTATCACATCGATTTGTCAATAATTTGAACTTCCAGTTTGTTTTGTAGGGAATAATTGACCCACCCTGGTTTGTCCCGGGTGTTCCTTTAAAGCCTGGGTGACATTGACTTGCTGCAGTATGGGGGAAAAGACATCACAAATACAATTTGTTCCCTTTTAATGTGGACATAATGGTCTTTCCTGTACATGCTGTGTCCACGGATACACCTGTTGGTCTACAGGTGGCCAAAGGCAGCTGCGACATTTTTAAACATTTGTCCATGCTGTTAAAAGTTCAGTTGTTCTGATGTTCTAGTTGTAATTGAAGAACCATTGTCTTCCTCAGTGGATTTGTTTTCGTTAAGTAACCTAATTTATTAATAAATATGAAAAAAATAATTATTCATGTATTAATAAAACACATTTATAACCACCCTAATGTCAGTCTGCAGTAAAATTAATCCTTATTGCTGCTAAATTCTAAAAGCTATAGTTTGTTTTTATTACTATTTACTTTATATGTACATATTTCTATATGGTTTATATATCTTTGAACTGTTTATACCGGGACCCCCTTAAAGACCCTGATTGTGAGGAATTCAGCCCCAAGTAATTTTCTCAGAGGGATTTTTCTTATGCTATTAAATGACAGTATTTTGGGTTTTAATAGGTAAATATGTGACCTTGTAAAAATGTTTACAGCTTTACAATATAAGCCTGTCTGTCTGTGTCAGTTATTTAAATGGACACTGTGTGACGACTTTTCTCGTAAAAAGACGCGCTAACTGCAAAGTTACCTACAAGCTGTTCTTTATGCAAATCCCATGTGCGCTACATGACGCCAACAAAAAACTTATAAAACGTAACGCATCTCCATTTTAACTTACTTTTATTTATAAACTTAAAGACCCATTTGCTGTGTGAAGTTTCGTGTTTCCACTAGGGACTTGGATCGCGGGGATAAACTTAGTACACGTCCAGCGCAAGCGCATCTGGTGTTCAGGTCCTTTGGCACGGGCGGAATATCGTGTTGCGACGCAAGGTACATTGTATGAAGTTTATCAATCAAACGAACTGATTTATTGTTATAATGTTAAATGTACAAACTGAGCATTGAAATATATAGGAATATATAGGAAATATATAGAAGGAATTCCGAACAGACAAAATCTGGACTGGATTAAAACGTGGAACCACGATGGGTTTAAGGGCGCATCCCAGACTGGTGTTTTAAAACACTATATAACTTAAACCCAACGAATTGTCTTTTACTTTCCTTTATTTACACCGAAGGAGTGAAAGACTGACCAGGGACCACCGAGACTCATTGAGTCGGGTGAGTAAAAACTTAAAGTTTCCAAAGACGCTTAACGTCAATATTAACATTAGTGACCATCGGAATTTGTGTTTTAGGTTTTAAAAAAATCAATTAATGTTTTTTATTTTGCCTGATTGAAGAAATGTTGCGTATTGTAAATGCTGTCTGTGGACACATATACATCAATAGAGATATGAGCATTATTGAATAGTGTAATGTGTTAATATGCCTCTTTAGAACAAAGAAAGTGAAGAAATATCAAATGCATTTTAATTAAAGATCTGTAATTCTTTAATTCAGATATGCAGAGAGAGAGAGAGAGAGAGAGAGAGAGAGAGATTTAAACATAAAATAATAATATAATAAACATAAATTAATAATTCGTTTTTGTTCATTTACAGTGTTGTCTCAAAGGGTAGACCATGCTTTATAATGGGTCTGATACTGTTGAGTGCCAGATGTCAAGCAATGTATGTAACGGGAACTGTACCAAAACAGAAGTGTCTGTGACCTCAACTGCCTTTTCCATGACGGTGGGCATCATATCCAACATTCTGGCTCTCTTAATTTTAATCAAAGCTTACCACAGATTCAAATTCAAGTCTAAAGCCGCCTTCCTCTTCTTTGCTAGTGCTTTGGTGGTGACTGACTTCTTGGGACATTTGATCAATGGTTCTCTGGCTCTTTATGTTTATGCCTCTAAGAAGGACTGGGAAACATTTGACCCTCACAAATCTCTGTGTGACTTTTTTGGAGTTTCTATGACTTTTTTTGGCCTGACCCCCCTGCTGCTTGGAAGCTTGATGGCGGTGGAACGTTGTATTGGAGTGACCCGCCCCCTTTTCCACACCACGGCGCTGGGACCCCATCACGTGAAGAGGCTGCTGGGGGTGACCTGGCTCCTGGGTCTCCTGGTTGCTCTGCTTCCTGTCCTGTGCCAGAGACCGTACCAGGTGCAGCAATCCAAAAGCTGGTGCTTTTTTCGCCTACGGGGGACGCGTGACTGGGTCGATGTGCTTCTTCCGATATTGTTCTCTGTGCTGGGGTTGCTGGCTCTGCTAGTTTCACTAGTCTGCAACACAGTGACTGGTCTCACTCTCCTGCGGTGTCGGGTACAACTTGACCGAGATGATCACAGACATAGCCGTAACACATCACACCATTCTGAGATGGTCTGTCAGCTGTTGGCAATTATGCTGGTTTCTTGTGTCTGCTGGGGCCCTATATTGGTGAGAAAATCTTTTATATTTCTGATACTGTATCATATTACTTCTAAGAGAATGTGTGCTCCTGTAGCTCAACTGGTAGGGCATTGTGTTAGCAGTGCAAAGGTTGTGGGTTTGATCCCAGGGACCACAAGTACTGATAAAAATCACTGTAAGTTGCTTTGAATAGAAGCATCTGAATAAATTAGTCAAATGAATAAATGTAAATGTTGTAGAAAAAAATGTCAATATTGGTGTACCATGAAAAGTCATTCTCTTACTAAACATCATCAACAATGTTTTTTTTTGTATCATGTAATATGAAAGAACATAATCTGAACAACCTGAACACAGTTCATTTCCAGAAGTCAAGTTCCAATAAAAAGTTATATAAACTACAATTGTCCTTGTTATATTGTACACAGTAAAAAATCAGTTCTCACAGCTCAGCTGTTTGCATTGCATTGCAAAATGATGTAGAATTTTAGTGTGAAATGCTTAATGTACTGCATGATTTTTTTTCCCAGATAACCAGCATTGTCTTAAGTTTAAAGGATTATGGTGAGGATCAGACATCATACACACATATGTTGCTGGTTGTTCGCATGGCAACATGGAACCAAATTCTTGATCCGTGGGTCTACATCCTCCTTCGGAAAGCTGTATTGAAGAGGCTTTTCCTGGTAGCATTGAGGCTGTGCAGTCCTCATCCCAAAATCACATACCAGTGGCAGGCCAGCACTCGGGGAAGTTCCATGGAAACCAGTAGCTCAGTGATCAGCCGACCAGATTTCATCCGCCTGAATGGGCCTTTCCTACCAGACACAGCCATCCAAACATCTCACCTCCCCTGAGTCTGAATTAAGATTCTGAGACCACAATTGACGGATATGTGATTATTACGGCGGAAAAGACTGTTTCAGATATCCATGACATGTCCCTTATAGAGAGAATTTGTGTTAATTTCAAAGTTCATTGTAAGGTCACTCACACACAGATTCTCATTAGCAGAAGTGCCAAAAATGATTAAAATTCGAGACCAAAAAGAAGCTTAATGCATTTTTGTCTTTTATCTAATATAGTCTTACCCAGCCCAAGGCATTTATAAATGGAAACAACAGTAGGGCACTTAATGAGAGTTTGACTCTTTTTGCTTTAGAGTTTTGCTTAGGCTATGTTGCATCAACCAAATGTATTGTGAGACTTGCAGATTCATTGTTATCTAACTAAGGTTAGATAATTTACAAAACGTTTACAGTTAAATGTTATGTGCTGGTTCTGTTGTATGGGATTTGTGTGTAAATGAGCATATAGCTTATTATATACTTTTAGCTACTTGGACGCCCTGTGAAGTTATTTCATCATACATGCTGTGTTCATGGATTGTTCATGTATTTGCATTGTTGCTGCTATTTTATTTACACTGGTGATACTGTGACTAATAATTATAATGTTGTCCAGTGTTTTATATGATAACCTGTTTGCATATTATGTCATGTCATGTCGTGATGATGTACTTTTACATACTGTATCTGTGGATTTAAAAAATCCATTATAAATGGACTGTCAATGTTAAATACACCCAGACAACAAGATAAGATCAATGCAAAATGTTTATCTATTTATTCATTCATTTCATTCTTATAATAGTTCATAAGTATAAAAGATCATGGTCATTGAATGTAGTGGTATTTAGTTCATATTTTGTTATGTACTTTATAATTGTTAAGCCCGAACCGCTAGGTCGCAGCATCACTGTTTTGCGTCGTCAGAAAAACAAAACCAGTGACGTCTTCAGTCTAACCACTTCCGCCTTGTTCATTCAACGCGTGCGTTTCTAAGCAAGCTGTGCGTTTATCAGGTCGGTAATGATCACCGTTACGCGTTACTTTAAACACATCTAAACAACGTAAACGTACTGTACGTTTACATACTGTATATATCTGTACATATCTGTTATATACTGACAGCGCCGTGTTTGTGTTGTAACGGGATTGTGAGACGCGCACACTGTTATGGGTCGCAGTGATGCGAGTTGACCCACGGCATCAATTTCACATTTACTCAGATTACGGACGGTCAGGTTTTGTATATATTCCTCCATCACTGCTTAAGTGTCAGTACGACAGGTGATGATATGTTTGTGAGGGACAGGGAGAGACATTGAGTTTTCAGACACTAACATATCTAGGCAGGATTTGAAGCGGGGCAAGCGCGTTAGAATTGATCCCGACGTTACGTCAGCGTGTAATATTTCTCTAACCAGAGGGTTGGGCTGTTTCTTTAAGAAACATGTTATTTCTTTTTCCTATGTACATAATACACATTAAGATGTGATGGTTTATAAGCTAGTGACAGTCACATCAGCAGTATTTCTGTAGTCTCGCACTACAAACACACTGTAAGAATTATATTGGATTACAGAGGCACAGGTGTATTTAGTTACTATGATGAAGGTTTATGCGTCTGGGCAATGCAGATGCATATCTATGTGTAATTTCTTCTGTACATAAGGATTGTGTTTTATAACGTTCCAGGGACAACCTGTAGGCATGCATTAAAAATTACTTATAATTTGCCAGGGAAAAAGGTAAACATTATGAAACATAATGAGATCTTATGAAGTGGTGAAATATTGCTCTCATAGTGCATAGCATTTAAATATATCATCAAGTATTCATGAATGAAATGATAATTTTCAGAGTTTTTATGTAATCTAACATGCATTATAATTGTTCAATAGGTGAGGCAAAGGATTTTAATGCAATTGTATTATAAAGTGTTTCTTTGTTATAGAAGTCAATATGAATCAAGAGAAGTTGGCTAAACTACAGGCCCAGGTCCGAATAGGGGGCAAGGTAAGAGGTTCTGTCCATTTCTCTTACAAAACAAGTCCTACTACTAATATTTAGAATGTCATAAGTTTGAGTTTGAACAGTAATCAGAAAGCTATGGACTGTCAAGGGAGCCTTTAAATGAAACTGATTTACTCATTTATGCTGTGATTGTCGTTATTGGTTTCCTATAGGGCACAGCACGCAGGAAGAAGAAGGTTGTGCATAGAACCGCCACAGCTGATGACAAGAAACTCCAGAGTTCATTAAAGAAGCTTGCAGTCAATAACATAGCTGGCATTGAGGAGGTAGCTCTAAAAACACTGTATTTCTGGCCTGTTGCAGAAGCCATTGATTGACTTAATGTCATCGTCTTACAGGTGAATATGATCAAAGACGACGGCACTGTCATTCACTTCAACAACCCCAAAGTCCAGGCCTCTCTCTCTGCCAATACGTTCGCCATCACGGGCCACGCCGAGACCAAGCAGCTCACGGAAATGCTCCCGGGAATCCTCAGTCAGCTCGGGGCGGACAGCCTCACAAGTCTGCGCAAACTCGCAGAGCAGTTCCCCAGACAAGGTGAGTACAGTGGTGGTCTTGAAATATATGGGTGGTTTACAGTTTGATGTAGACACTAATGTTGATCGTGTTTCATTTGAAGTTCTCGACAACAAAGCCCCCAAAGCTGAAGATATTGATGAAGAAGACGATGATGTCCCAGGTATGAAGTTTGATGTTTCTTGAGATTTCGGTTTTGGGTAACCATAACTGACTAATTCACTTAATAAGTCACTTTCACTTTTGAATACAAGATAATTATACTGTAATGTAGGTGAATTTTGCGAGTCATTTTCTTCTGTGTCCGCAGATCTTGTAGAGAACTTTGATGAGGCGTCAAAGAACGAGGCAAACTGATCATTGGACGTTCAGTAAATGCTGTTTAGGAAGAAACACCTGCAGTATTTTTAAACTAGAGTCCCAGACATATCATTTGAACACTATCCAATGAAACCAGAGACTTTTATATTGTGAATTGGCGGTTTTAGATCCACCCCAGACATGCCGACTACACCTATACAGAATTATGGACAGGTACATGATACTCTTAATGGTTATAAATTACCATGCTAATTTAGTCTTAATTATTTTTTCCTGTTAATTAAATAAAAATTAAAACCTGATTAACATTTTCTATATGGTGCTTTGCTTTACCCAAGATCTTTGAGAGATGGGTGATGTGTTCGGTCTTATGTAAATTATTTAGGACTTTGTGGAAAATACATTTTAGCATTAAACAGTAAAGACAAAAGAAAGTGAAAAAGCTATATATAAACTACAGTACAAAAACGTTATAGACACATATATATGAAAACTATTGTTACCACAGTTTTATTACATGAATTTCACTAAAAGAATGTGCAGGTTTGTAAGAGTTTGTATGGTGTGATTTTCAGTCTTTACGCTTTAAAAGTTGTAATACTTGTATATGCTGTAGTGTATTCTGAACTCGCTTCAAATGTATCTAGTTAGAAATTGTGTCCATCTTGTTTACTTTAAAAGATTAAAAGTTAATTCTTAGTGAAGTTGATGGGAAAAAATAACCATGTAGTTACATTGTGGCGACTTTAACGGCACTATTCAACACTGTTGGCCAAAAAAGTTATTATTACAACTTAAAATTAATTTGCATTATTTTCCTTCGTCCTAAGCGCATTAATAATAACCTTAACAATGACCAAATCCGCAGGGCGCTGTTTGCGTTATTCGGGAGCGCTTGCGCAGCTCCGCGCATTTACAGGTTCTCAACGGCGGCACAGAGGACGCGATGGGATGCGGCACGCCTGGTAACGGCTTCAATGTATCGTGTTTATTAATAAAATGCATCAATGTAATACATTAGCTAATATCAAATTCCTGTGCAAATGTTGTGGATTTATTCAGAAAATATAATCGTGGGGGATGCGATGTAATAATTGGTTATTGTTGTTGGTACCACTGAACACAGGCACAGCCATCCTAATACCCAGAAGTGATGCTGTGTTAAAACGAGAAAGCGTTTATATGGTAAAAGTATTGGAGATCTCGGGCATAAAGGTCGCTTGCGCCTCGTCTGCAGTGCAGTGCTGTCCGGAAAAAATATGCAAACGCAAATTTGCCAGACACACAACTTTTATAAAGCACAATTTCAGTATATAATGTTTGCATGATCTGACATTGCTGCATCGTATATGTAAATGCGCATGGTTGGTTCTAGCTTGTCTCTGTTGTCTTCCAGGACCTTCCCCCTATTCTGACATCAACAGGGGTCTAAGGAGGTATGAATAGGTCCATACACCCACTTTAGATGCATAAATCAGAGACTGAATAATAGGGCTTAAAAGGAGAGACATTATTAATATTACCTATAAACATTTATATAAACTGAAATAAGTAAATGCATTTTATGTCTCACGCAGTAGAAATGGCCTCTAGTTTTATAGCTAAATGTCCCAAAGAAAAACTTCTATACAGAACATAGTGATACTCTTGATAGTCCAGTTTAGTTACAACTTCATGAATCAAAACATGTAGCCACCTTTGAACCCCGTTTTTCTGGAAGACAACCATTTTCCATTGCACAGAGGGCTGTATGCTTATATCACCTGTTTTGAATACTATGTAGATGGATAGTATGCAAACAGAAATACAGCGTTCCTGTCTGTGACCTTACAAACTCTAACATCAATTGTCTTGCTACAAATGTCTTGCAGTCTATCCATGTCCACTCTTCAGTGTGCACTACAGAAGAGCCTCTTTTTCGGACCCATCAACAATAGCATCATGAGGCTCTTAGTGGTGAGCATTTCTTGTGACTTTTCTGCAGACACTTCTTCCTGTTTGAGCACTTCCTGTTTGATGACATCACAACAAAATCACTTCCTTTTGCCTAATTTTGTGTCTGCCTTGACTCTTTAAGGATTTCCGCTTCTACCATTACTCGTTGCCTTCAGTACCAGGGCTTGTGGTCGATCTAGAACCTAGATGCACCTGTCTACGGATCCCTAAATCACGCCATCCAGAGGTAACACACCTCATCTCAAACAGAACCATGATTATACACCATTAAACATATCAGGAGTCAATCAACATATTTGTATAGAGTAATATAAAACAGAAAGATTATCATAGGAATGTCTCAGAATAAGAAACTGTAGTTATGTTAATCTCTCTGTATCTCTTTCTCTGCTGGTTTTGTAGCTGCTGAAGGCTGTGAATAAGTCCAATGAGTGAGTTCTGGCCCTGGGCGCCTGTTTTAATGAGAAGTCCGACTCTCACCTCATATGCGTGCAGAGAGCAGGTGGACTGTATCAAACACAGGCCATCAGCATTCACAGTCAGCCTTGCAGAGGTGAGAGAGAACTCACACATTTTCACCTACTGTAGATGCCATCACACACACACATATGTATAACATAATAGTGATGCAATGGTCCCAAGAAGTATTTGTAAATGTTTTGTGAATTTTGTTATATTTGGTAACAAATGTTAACAAATGTTTCCTGTGTGGTCACTAGGTGGCGTTATATTACAGTCCTGCAAAGTGCGTCACTTATACAGATGAACAGACTGAAATTCTCTCACACACTGAATTTAAACTTGTTTTCTGTTCAGTTTTCAGTCACTGGCTCGTGTTTTTTTTGTGTTCAGTGGGACACTGAAAGCTTCCTCAGGGTACTTGGCCAAGTCAAGCATTGTGGAAGGTTAATATATCAATAAACATCATCATTGTTCCACATTAACCCTCCAATTTCATTTTTAAGTAATGTATATTATATTTAATGTGACTTAATAGTAACACATTATGACAGAGATTTGTGCTGTTCATTTGTCCTCCCTTGTATCTTATAATATCATAAGCCTCATCGATCAGACCCATCAGCGCCTAGAATACAAAGCCAATGGGAAGGTCATACGCTGGACAGAGGCGAACAGCTTTATTCATCAGGTATCTTGTGTGGTATTTGTGTTGTAGTGGTGCTAGCTTAGGTGAGCCTTCATGTTTGCTCATACTGTAATTTGGGTAAACTTTGACACATAAGTCATCGTTCATGTCCCTTGAACAGACTGATAAAATTGTAGTTTATTAAGGAGTGGTGGTGAGCAATTACTTTAATGGCAGATGATACAACAAGCAAAAACTCAAAATATTTAGGCACCATTATATCATTGTTGCTATTATATTCATAGCAACAACCTGTTGGTGTCTTGGGAAATGTGAATACATTTCTTATTTTTTTTCTTACTTCAACAAAGCATTTATTTATTCTTATGTCACAAGTAAACAAGCATCTGATTGGTTCATTTATTTCACAGATGTTTTACTTGCAGAAAAACAATATCTAAATGGTCTCAATAACCACACCAGCCATAACCGGCTAACAGAGCATCTTGCTCAGGCTTTTTGCCTGGTGCTCTGCCAGTCTCTCTGTTTGCTTAAGGAGGATGGCATAACCAAACTGGCACTGAGAGTTATCCTGGATGGCCAAAAGGTGAATATTTATCGTTGTGAAGCTATAATAGAAATACACCAATAAACTTAAAAGTCACTGTAAAAAATAAGTACATACCAACATGTATTTTCAGTTCATATCTCCTCAAATATATAATGGCATTGTAGATTCACAATTGTTACCTTACAATTATTAATATTCCTATATCAATATGCGTATTTTATATGAATGTATGTATATATGGGTGCATTGTATACATTACCTATCCACACTCTTATATATTCTTGGGTGCATATTTTTACCTTCGGTATCAGAGCTCCTTTCGTGGTATCTTATTTAGTTTATGGGTGTGGAAAGTTTGTATCCTGGAATTTAGTTAATGATTTACATCTACCCATTATTTGCCATCCTTAAAAATATTTTAGATTCGATAACCTGCCAGTTAAGAACTTTAAAGTTTAAGTTTAAAGTTAAGATACTACTGTATGTACATGATCTATTGACTTTCTTAGTCAGCTTGTGGTGGTTTAGATTCCTACAAAGTTATCTGTCTTCATTTCATTCATGAGATCTTCAGGTCTTAGATTTAAAGCATCCTATTACGCTTTTAATTGTTTATTGATCTCCAATATTGTTTAAGGGTGGGGCAGGATAATAATTAATAGTCCATTAGTTCATGAAGGTAAACGCCACCGGCTACAAAGGTTTCTTAATGGACTTTTTTGTTTCAGATGGAGTTTTTGGCAGGCAGTTATGGGCAACGGCTGCCAGCACAATACCAAGACAGTCTCAACCAATCACTGACGAGCGTTGTGCAGAGCAACTCCCACTACCAAGATCTCGCTGCTTGCCAATTGGAGCTCATTTTCTATACACTTGAGGACACGTCTTAAAAAGAGCCTGCAGGGACCACTCACTGTCACATGTGCCAATATTATTCCTATAGAAATCTCATTAGCATAGCCTTTAAGTTCACATCTCTATGGAGAAATGTAATAATTGAGAAGTGTTTAGTCAATCCTGTATGTTCACTGTGAAATGGTTGCAAGATCAAATGGCTTTATAATAAGATCAGATCATCTGTGAGAAACTGAAGTAGCTATTTGTTTTTCTCCAGTCTGCACTCTTTCAGTTGACCTCAGCTTGGTCATAGTGAGGTTTCTAAAAGGCCAAATTCATGTTTAAGACATACAAAGCATTTTTGAGAAATGAGGACCAATATACAACAGAAAATGTGATTTTAAAGGGATGACATTCATTAGCATGATTTAATACTGAAGAGCAAATTAATCAATTTTGTTGTCTTCCATACACAGAACTCACCGTTGCCATGGCAGTTCTTTGTTGTACTTCCTCATATGAGCGTGTTTCTCCTGAATCACTGTACAAATCCCACGTCCCACCCTATTCTCCCAACTCTCCGAGGAGTGGCCTGACCTCTGCTCTACATTCACACACACACCTGCTGGGAAAAAAGTGCTAGGAATTCATCCGAAAAGTCAATGCTTGGAGAAACAGCGGAAAATATGCACAAACTCTAGCATTGTGGTCCTGCAGATGTTTGCTTCCTACATGACCTCAGTGAACTTTGTTTGGCCTTTTTGTCTGTCTCTCACACACTCACACACACACAGCGTAGGATAATTGCTGATCTGCCTTCCTCTGTTGCTTTATTCACGAAGAGAATGAACTGTTTGTTTATATATAACATGTTGAGCATTCTTGAGATTGCAAAGGATGCGGAGAATGAAAAAAATGCCACATTTATAAGCGTGTCTTACTGAGGGAGACTCTCCGTCGCTCTAATATTGTTAAAAAAGGAATTACAGCATTCCATAAATATGCAGGAAATCATTATTGTCAAATAACAAAACCTGCCTAAAATAAACAGATAACAGTTTATTTTAAAACAGAATTTATTTTTTGTTTTAATTCAACATTTTACTGTATCAATCTCATTAGTTTTTAAGGTAAAACTATTTACAGATGAAATTCAAGTTTACTGACGTTGACTGTACAGTGCCTGATAGCTGATACTGGGGTCGGTTTGGGGGCGGGGCTTATGAAAGACACAGCTGTGCGTATGCGCTCGTGTTGTTCTGCGGGTGCCCATCTACTTAGGTATTACATCATGAGCAACATCAGTGGAGGACACATCTCTTCTCTTCATACATTGTGCTCAACGATTATTCTTTTAGATTAACTTATGACAAGAAAACAATATACAAACAGGGATCAAACTCATCTCCTCATTTACTTAATAAATGTACATATTAAAACTAAACAAATTCTGAAGCGTCCCAAAACACTCTTTGGACTCCACAGTGCTTAGTGCAGGTTTTCCTGGTCATCCGTTTTGGGTCTTCTCCTCCCAAGACCTCAGGCCCTCTTCATCTTACCATAGAGAGCATTTCCGTTCTCCGAGTGCGTCTTGCCATTGCTAAAGTCATTTTCATGCGTGCTATGGCCGTTTGAGACCACGGCTGAGCCATTGGACAGAGCGGCGCTTCCGTTGGCCTTGTGGTCGCGCTGTTGGTTATTCTTTGGTAGCCTCTTGCCTTTGACGTATGCCTGGTACCAGAAGTTAGAGAACAGTATGAAGAAGAAGGTCCCATACATCCAGATGAGGTGAATGAACAGAGGAACCTGGTAGTCGCAACTCTTCATGAAGTACCACTGGGTCGCATGAAGCGACACCAGCACAAATTGAATCTGAGGAGATGGAAAAGGAAGTCTGGTCACATGACACATTTTTACTGAGAATCTGGTTAAGTCTTACAGAAAGAGGAACCGTTCAGCCAAACAATTCACCATAAGTCATTTTGTCTTTAGCTACTCAAAAATTAAACGAACATACCAGCTGAATTGCTGTCATATATTTCTTCCACCACAAAAACTTCTGGAATCGAGGTCCAGCAGCAGAAAGGCCGTAGTAGAAATACATGATCACATGGACACAAGAGTTAACCATGGCATGGAAGGAGCCCATTCCACCTTAAAACACAAAAACACATTCAGAACACAATCCGATTTTTTTCCTTGACTGGTGTATATGACTTTCCATTAAAACAACTCGGCTGACCACCAACACTGGCATTAAACTGAGAGCCTTATTTACAACAGCAAAATATCCCAGCTTGTGGAAAAACATAACGTAAGTGGTCCAGTGACTGTGTGATTACAACTTTCCCCTGCTAGGTTCATATTTGAGGTTTAGTGTAAAAACACTCTATAAATGTTTGTGACTCTTGCATCATCTCACCAGAATTAAAAAACAGAAACACAATCATGGACTGGAAATAATGCATTTTCTGAATCACTAGGGTTAATATGATGGCTGGAGCCTCATTCTATATTATTAATGATCTGAAACTTGGTCATTTTAACGTGTCAGTCACTGAAACATTTCAACCAGGTAAACAGACTCACCTGGAGCGTAGCTCACACCCCACCACCACGTCCAGGGCATGAATGAATGATGGAAGATGTGCAGAAAAGTGATCTGACTCTGTTTCTTACGCAGCACAAAAAACACCTAAACAGAAATGATAGCAACATTCACCACTGCATTCACACACCACTCTGTTTTGTTCTTAAACCAGTTCAAAAATTTTGCCAATTTTGGAGTAGCGTATTCAAATCGTACCGTATCCATAAGCTCAATGAACTTTGAAAACAGGAATAACCAGGCGACTCTTAGCATCTGTGGGGAAAAAAATACATTATTATTATAAACTATCTGGATATTCGTACAAACAACTGCGTGTCAATGTGATCATTTACTGTACACTGCAAACACGATAATCATTCAAGTGTGTTAAAAAGCAATTCTCACTCGGAGCGCTTGAGGGCTGTCTGAATAATCGCACGGATCACACCGCCATGTGTATCCTGTGGCCCATCCTGACATCAAGAACTACAACCAATAAAGAGAAATTATACAAAATTGTTCACAGAAACAAACACATACATTTTGTCTATTGAGCCTTACACTCACCTCATATACGATATATGCAGACAAACCGACTAAGGACAGGTTATAGACGATCATAGCTTCTTTTAGTTGGAAGGGTTTGCGGTTGGCCATAAACTTTGGGCCGACGAACAGTACAAAGAAAACATAAGCAAGCAGAATAGCTGTCATATTGACTGGACTCTCCATCAGAGGATAAGCCTTCACTCGTGGGTCTAAACAAAACAAAAGGGCACTCTATTATAAAATATACACATATATGTTTACTTATCTATTCAACTGGGGACACTCCCTAGAATTCTATTGTTTTTATACACAGCCAGTTATAAACAATAGGGTGGATTGCCCTAATGTGGGACATTTTTTGTAGTATATTACGACATTAAGCCTGATAGACATTAGGTCATGTGACTTTGATCACATGGTAGTACAGCTTTGATTTGTTTATAATTTCACTGGCATTCATTGGTTTGGGGACATTAAGCGGTGCCCCACATTAGGACAATTCACCCTATAACTTAAGGAAGTATTTTAACCTACAACTTAACAATTAAATATTTGTTCTCGAAAGCTTGTTTGCTCAAAAGCTTGTTTGCTCAGATTTGTCAGGGTTTGCTAAACTTTGCTACAAATTTGTCCCCAATGTATGGTTAAATGAACACACAGACACAGTTATCAGCTACTGTAAAACTGACTGATAGTTCGATAACAACATGGCAAGAAGTGGTTTCAAACACAGATTTGATTGAGTTCTGAAATGGTTTTCCAGATATGGTTATCAGTTGATGGACATATTCTTGTCTATTAACTGATAACCATGTCTGGCAATCTCATTTACTGTCAACAAACCGTGTTTTGTATGCGGTTCACTATTGTAATATTATCCATCTGCCCTGCTCTCTGGATATCAGCATTGGCAACATCCAGTAAAAAGCATATCAGCTGACCAATAGTCTGACTAACAGCTTAATTGAATCCAGGACTGTAAATCTGTGCTCAGATGATCGTTCAGTCATTTAAAACAAAAGCATTTTACCTGTTCCTGCTAACAGGCCATCATAGACCTCCATTATTCTGTCTTTCAGCGCCTCCAGCATGTTCAATGATGTCAGTTTAACGTTTGACTGCACAATAGCACCTGTGAGAACAAAAAATAATGATGTCATTCCTGACAAACAGATTCACATATAGAATTCCTGTGAAAGGAGATTGTGTATCACATATTTGGTTAAATCAGTCCTTGATCTCTGCTGACATGCACACAGAAAAATCTTTAACACTGACTTTTTAACTGTTGCCTTGTTGGGTTAATGCCAAACACAAAATGCAGTTAGTGTTAGTTAATGAAGGAATGAATGGAGCAGATCAGGTGAGCTCAGCTGACCCTGTTAAACTCCAATGAGAGCTTGAACAACATGCTGAAAACATGTGACATGACATCCTGTGTCCATTTAACGTCCCAACCACATTTTCCAACCACAGACTCTTCCAAACTACACGCATGAACTGCATTAAGTGCTGAATTTATAAAATTTAAAAAATGTTAATCCTAATTCTTTGGCTATATGCATTGTTTATGCATCATGTTACTGTTTTAAAAAAATGCCCTGAGCTAGAAATATTACTAAAAGAAAAGACGCTTTTCTTCCGGTTTTGAATTCTTTTCTTTGTCATTTTCCGCTTCCCTCTTTTTTTACTCCTGAACACGTGTTGCTTCGTTTCTCTCACCTGATATGGTCTGATGTTGGGGGCGTGGCCACAGGAAGGAGTGGAAGGAGAATGGCAAAAAAGTGACGTAACGTTTCTCTCACCTGCGCCTTTGTGAAACACTCCACCAGTGACTTTAACAATGCTTGAGTTTTGACTGTAAACACACTGTTGGATTTATGAACATGACTCAACGCATTTATGAAGAGAGTTTGTTATCACACATTTGTGGCCCTGCTGAACTCTGGGTAAACACAGGAGGGGTTCAGGTGTGTCTCATACAATGATGACCGTGAATAATTTCTCTTCCTACTTACATTTTATTCCATGAGTAAAATAAATAGGAAATTAAATGAAAGAATCTTAGGACCACTAAGAAGTTTGCATTTTTCAAACTCTTATTAATTTAATGTGGCTGATTCTCACCACTTTTTTATTAAACTAGCATAAATTATGCAAACAATAAATGCTGCTATGATGTACAAACACTTTATTACAGTAACAAGAATAGAAAGTACTTAAAGTAGACACTGTACAATGACACTACAAGGGAAAGCTACAACATACAACATTACTGGCTTATTCACTAACCGAAGGTTAAATATTAACCAGTGCTATGGAAATAAATGCTAAATTGCATCTTGCATTGGGTCTGTTCACATCTAAGAGAAGTGAAATATATTTTAGAAACAGAGTAAACTAAAAACACAGCTTAACTGACAACTCAAGTTACAAAGTCTAAAAAACGCTGTAGTGTTCAAATGTAGTGTTTTAAAAAAGCACATTCAGTAGTCAAAGACATAAGGATATAAGTCTGATAACTCCACATTTAGATAAGATAGCCATAAATTATTCATTTACGACCTTGCAGAATAATTTGCCCCTATCAGTCAAGAAATACAACATAACTCCCTTTGATAACAAACATACACAGACAGACTGGCTCTCATTGGCCAAATAAGACTTTCAATGATGGTCTACAGCAACCGTAGGGAACATAATATTAAGGGTCAATAAACTTTGCTTTTACCTTGTGTGTTTCGGCTCAAACTAACAAACAGCTCTAATCCCTCGACGCCTACATCAGGTCCAAAACAGCAGCTGAATATTCTTAAATAGACTTGAATGTGTCCTTGCTGCTCATGAAACTGAGAATATTGAGACTAGAGGACTGGTTCTCTCACATTTATCATTTGTTTAGATCCCTTGATTGGGGCACATTGATGTCATTGGAGATGGTGGAGATACAAGGATACTGGCTGTAGACACGTTTTACAGACGATGGGTTACTGATGCTGATCAAAATGATGGACAGCGTTTTGTCACACGCACACAGAGGTTCATAGGAAATGTGCTGCAGCCATCAGGTTCAACCACTTCCCCGTCATTATCACGTGTGGGAATCCGTGTGTGATTGTGAAGAGTGATAACATTGTTTTGCTTTATGAGTAAAATCTAGGAATTTAAACTACCGCATCATATTGATCTGCAAGTTGATGTTGGGAAGCCAAGGCAAGATTATTTGAGCCACAATGTTGACCCACAAACTCAAAGGAAACGTAGATTGGATGTGTAGAAATGTGTGTAAACTGAGGAAACATTATCAAACTATCACTTTCAGTCTTTACATTGCAATTCAAATGCAAAAGTTCCTTTGACGGGTTTAATGGCCCAAAAGAAGGAAACTCTTTAAGCATTTCTTATCTCACAATGTGCACCTGTCGGTAAAACACGTGCGAGAGATGTTAAATATTCAGACATTAAATGAACCGGCAATCTTGTTATGAAGGAGATCAGTTAAAGATCAGAAACATGAGAACAGACTGTTCTGAAACCAAGCGTACGGTCCAAACTGGTTTTTGAAAACCCTGAGCAGGGCCCTTCGAGTGATGACATCATCAACCACCATTAGTAAAGGGCATTCTGATTGGAAGATGTAGATTAGTCTAAAGATTGAACTGTAAGACAAGATGAAGTCATTCATTAATATAAAAACATGACGCTTTTATTATTTTGTATATGATATACAGTTTTCAAAATAGTTTTAACTGAACGTTTTGGGGCCCTGACTAGCTACTGACTAAGTTCCTAAGTGTTCAAACAGAGTAACCACAGCTGTAGTCCACAACATTACATATGAACACATTGCACAACCAGAAATAACAAGTCTTAGCATAAGCAGATTTTTTAAACCAACATCGTGCAAAAACAAGTCAAGATGTGGCTTAAATTAAAGTTCCACTTGGTATATTTTGTTATATAATGCGAATACATTCATGTTGGCTTTCTATGAAGCGTCCTAACAGATTTTCAGACACCAACGGTATCCACACCTTTATACACTCCAAAGTATCTCTCAGGATTAGCCATACTTGAAGGGTATGTGAATTAGTAACATTTTTACTTAGGCCGGCAAATAACACATGATCTTGCTTATAACTGAAGTAGTGTCCTATCTGATCACAATACTGCCAATGTGAGACAAATCGAATTATGTGATATAAAAAGCATCTAAGACATCTGAGAATGGGAAGTGACTCGCTGGACTGTGTGGCTGCATTGTGAAGTTGTAACACATGTCTAGAACAAAACTACTAAACGCATTCTGACTGAGAAATGTATAGAAAAACCACAACAGAGGTCCAGTAAGATTCTGAGGGGCATAAATTGGGTTTGCCTGCAGTTTCACTAGTTTGCAATGATAACACTGTGTAACCACAATATTCACATACCTTACTTAAAAGTTAATCATTAAACATTCACACACAAACACACACACTAACTCACACACACACTCACAAACTCACACACTAACTCACACACAGAGAGACACACACAGAGAGACACACACACTCTTTCATGTTGTACAAACTGTGTATTCTAGCCCCTGACCCACACTCCACCCCTAACCTCACCCCCCTAAATGCATCTTTGCATTTTTACATTTTCATGCATCATTTTGTATGTTTAAGGTGTGTGTGACCTTTACTATCATTGTGGGGACATCTGGACACAAAATCTTGCACAGCACACAATATAAAGCTGATTTCAAAGAAGTCTACAGGAAGTGACTCAAGTTTATTTATTTTACTTCCTAACAGGAATGACAAAGTGATTGTTTGAAAACTGGACAGTGTTTATTTAAAATCATGTTTGTGGAAAAACATTTAGTCTCTGACTCAATAGGCTCTTGAACAAGTAAAGCTTATTGAAACATGTTTTGTTCTCACAGCATAAACTGCACTTAGAATAATGAACTATATTTTACAAGAATAATAACTAAGCCCATTATAAAACATTGATATTTGGCATTGTGCAAACTTCCTGTATTTACCTTGTCATATTAAAGTAATAGAAATTTGACTTTTGTATAACATTTTGTGCAAAGGGAGTTCTTAAATTATACTGTTAAATAGAAATTGCCACAATGCAAAAATAATGTTAACAGCTCAAAAACAGGCTTCCTCTTCTTTAAGCAAAATAAAATTAGTACTTAGTTGACATTTTATTTGACCTTCATGTGTTCTTGACAGATTCTGAGACTCACACCTCAGAAACGACAATGTCAGAGTCTAGACCGGCTCTGAATCTGACAATGACTGTCCTTTTAAAATCCAGAACAAATCAGATTAAAAAGACAAGCGGTCATTCAGTTCAGTTAGCAATGAGCATCACGCTATCGCACTGTTCTCTAAAGATCAGACAGGAAAACAGACCAACACAATGTCCATTTATGGTAACATTTGCCTCATCAAAGCCCTCAATGGAAAAATATAAATCACGCCATTGCGTATTGACTTTCAAGGTTCCTAGAGGTCTTGTTCTTTCTTCCTCTTTTTCTCTCTCTCTCTCACCCCTCCCGCTCCCAACATAAGGAAAACATAAGCCCATATCCGGCCCTGAGTGTGCTCTGTTAAAGTTAGCAGGCAGGCGTTAAATGACATGGTTGCTAGCTGAGAGCAGGGAACCACCCTGTCATGTGACCAGAACTCATCAGGTCAAAGACGTTAGCAGAAAAAGACATCTTAAACAGAAACAAATAGCCCTGCAATTTTTTTTTCTTTGACAGGAAAAGATACAATCAATCATTTGGCAACAACTACTGCAGGTAAACCACAAAGCTCCCCTTTGCGATTTATATCAAGACTAACTTGTCATCTACAGTCAATAAGTTTTTTAGAAGTCAAAATGAGCGAATCACATATGCAGAAACACAGCCAGCGCTAAGGGTGGGGTTACGAACGAGCTGTGGCAACAGGCATCCTGTGAGTGAATCACACAGAGAAAGGGAACATGTTGATAATACCTTTAAAAAAAACTATGAATGCTGGCAGAAGAAGTGATGTTTCCACTTTAACACGCCTTTACTTTAACTAAACAAACTACGAAACCTTATTGATGCTTTGGGAAGGGTTGGGAAAAGTTTAGAGAGAAAAGGTCTACTGTAGGGAGTCGCGAGGAAACAAACAGCTCACCTTATAAACTCCTGCCTCCTCTGAGAGTCCCGATCAGTCCTGGTGGTCCAATCTGATGTTCTCCTTCAGCGTCTGCCCTCTCACTGCTGATAGAGAAACCAGGACAGCGGCAGAGAGAACAGAGAGAGAGACAGGGGGAGAGAGAGAGAGAGGACAGGAAGGAGAAGTGGAAAGAAAAGAGAGTGTAAGTGTGTGTGTGAAATGACGATGTGACTGGTACGCCTGGCCTCTGGTCCCTCCCACCCTGACTCACTCTGTGGATGAATAACTGGCTCTTAGACGGCACACTGGAGAAAGAGATGAGGGAGAGAGAGAGAGAGAGCACTACTGGAAAAACCTAATTGTAGAAGTAATGAATGTTATTCTAAAAGTAATAATTGTATCACTTTTTGATGCATCTACTTATGTTGTTCCAAACCCATATGCTGTTTTTTAAATATGTATACATTTACATATAAAATTACAATAATGATGTCATAATAATAATGAAACAGTGACCAGTGAGACATTACAAAGTTCATCTTATGAAGCCGTCTCACAGCTTTATGTGAAAACTACAATTAAATTAAACTATTCACCGATCATTTTACCTCCCCTGCAGCTCTCATATCTAATATCAACACCCAGCGCAGGTGGAAACATCAAGCATCAAGCACAATTAACTCTTGTGTGTCATATTGTACCTGAGACAGATTTGATTTGCAGCCTTTGTTTTAGCAAAAAAAAAAAAAACACTGTGGTCACTGTAAACTGTAACTGTTATATAAACAGGATGTTGAAAAACATTTCTGTGTTCCACAGATAGAAAAACAGAATGTAGGTTTGGAAGAACGTAGGCAAGTAAATAATAACTAAACTATCATTTTCTGGTACTAATAATTATTCCATAAAATTGCTGTAGCCAAGTAGTTATGATATCAGCGGTGCATTGACCATTATTATTCCAACACCAAATCTAAACTCTCAACTGAACTTTAGACGGTTCAGTCCACTGGTTTCACCACAATCTACTTCCATAATATTATTCACAAACTGAGGCGAGATATCAGAGAGACTGTGTGGTCATGAAGGGCGCTATTGTTGTACACCACCCACTCCAACCAGAAGGACAACAGAGAAACACACCCTGCAACACAAAGCCAGCATCTCACCAACCTTCATAAAACCCCCCTTCGGACCAACAAGTGCACAACCTTTGGCAACCATACACAGCCGTTATTAAAACTCAGTATTATTTTTGCATAAACCAAACTGTAACCTATATCTGAAAGCAACACCAACAAATGTATGTCAATAATCAGCTATGTTCAATAAAAAATAACTAGACAGTAACAGTAATAATCTATCATCTATTTGACTGGTGCAATTGATTTAAAAATAGTTTATCTTAGAGTTACAATGTAAAAGTGATATTACAAAAATGACTTTCTATTCTGTTAGTGATTTTAAGACATGGCTTAAAGTTTGTTATACCATCACAATTACCATATTAAGAACTAATAACATTAAGATATATATGCACCGAATTTACTATGACATACAGTGCATTATCATACACTTTTGAATATGCATTTAAATATGAACTGAGAGATTATGATTATCTCACCAAGTTAAATTTTACATACTGTAACACGGCTGTAGCTTTCCTCCTCACAGAGGTAATAAAATGACTTAAGACACGTCACTTAAGCAAGGACAACAAACTTGTAATGCAGTCTGTGACCAAGACTTCAGTCTGTTGGTCTGGTCTACTTGTGCAAGTATAAAAATTTTAATGCTAAATGTCCCCAAAGTGAGCTAAATTTAGAGAAAAAAAAAACAGTTTTGGGGACACTGGTGATGTCCTCATTCAGACAATTCACTTTTATATCATTATAACAAAACGTTTTTCACTATGAGTGAAGTTAGGTTTAGCCTATGGTGAGTATAATTTGTTATATACAAACAAGTCTATTGTACACCCTCATTTAGTAAATAAACGTGAGTAAAAAAGCAGAGTAAAAAAGTGTTTGTGTTCGTGAAAGTTATGTTTTTGACATTTTGCTGTGTTACAGCATGAAGCATTTTACCGGTGACAGCACCAAAAACGAAAGTCAACGTCTGATGAGACAGGAATTGAGTTGTTTACACAGAAGATAGAATTTAACCACAGCCTCACAGCTGGATGTGACGCGTCATTATTAAACGTTAAAGATGATAACAATTCTTTAACCGATGAGAAACCTTCACCGGCTCTGCTGACACTGTTAATACAAGCAGTTTAAAACAGAACTAGGCCACAATCAGAACACACTTTCCTTTTTAGATTTGTCCTCATTTCTTATTAACCTCTTTTAACATCTACTGTAACTGGCACGCAAACAGATGCGGCCACTGACATGCACAGCGAGATGCAGACCTGTGAATTCTGCCTACAAGCTAAGTGTAACAATCACTAAACTGTATTATGTGTATAACAACATTATATTGACCAAAAGCATTCACAGGCACCATGTTTACAAATGTAAATATAATTGGCTACTATGTGTTAAATGTATCTGAGAGACCCACATTGTAATTAGTAGCTAAAAGCATCATCAATGCATCATGTTCCCATTGTACAGATATCTTTAACTGTTAATCCAATTCAGATTCACATTCCCTGATATTACAAATGTAAACACAGAAACAAGATGTTATTCGGTTACTCAATTACTCCCTAATTTTAACTATTAGTACTAGATCTACGAATAAAGCTCTTCCTCAAAGTTCCTCAGTCACCATACAAGACGGACATCTTTATTCCAGCAAATCAGGGCTTGAGAAGCCTGACAGAAAAGGCCTTACTCCACAAGTTTCCGTTGCTGCAAAAGTTTGTCTTTATTACTGACAGTAAAACCTAAGTTGTATATGTCAGTTCTTTTTGACTCAAGTGACAGACCGTTAGCCTTGTGGCATTACACTTTACCTCCCCCATCCGAAGTCATCTACACAAACAGTATAAGGCCTTCCACTCATCAGCTCACTGTCTAAATGGAAAACTGGGAGTATTCATTAACAAAATGTCCTTTGTGTGCTTGTGGGAGAGCTCTGCTGAAGCGAGGGGGTATTTAGAATTAAACTTCATGGGTTCAAACCACCATGGCCATGCCCACATGGAATTCTTGCCTGCAAAACTCGCAGAATTATAACAACAGTTGTTCATTTTTCTCATCCCCCACACTTTGAAAACCGACATAGAAACAACTGAAGCACAAAAGGAGGATAACTGAGGCATAAGAACTGGAGAGTGTGAGCATGTGTGAGTGTATTGAGTGTTGTGTAAATATGAGAGGGGGTCGTGGTAGTGTTAGAAAACTGAGGGGAGCTGTTTGAGGAAACTACGGGTGTGAATTGAAAAAGGTGGAAACTAATAAACACAGCCCCTGTTGGCAAAACCACTCCTACAGGCCTGACAGTTTATACGGCAGTGAGCATGTGTTTTTACACACACACACATACCGAACAGCTCACTCACTTGCACACCCATGCAAAGTGCAGTAATAAAGCCCTGCCGATTCCCCATAGATTAGGTGTGAAATTTTCCATAGTCAAGGACTCAACAAAGCCTGGGCCAATGTAGATTACACTGTTTGTATGAGGTCACGCAGCAATAACCGACATAAAAGTCACCTAACCAACCAAATATTGGGAGGGGCTGTTGTAAGCATCCCTCTACAAAACACACTACCATAGCAACACCCTGACAACCACTCTAACGCCCCAGAAATTTTAACCTTACTTCTGTACCGTATTATTAAATAAAAATAACATTCTCAAATTGAGGAAGTTTGTGTGTTTGAATCAATCCAGAAACAACTGGGGTGGGAGTAGAAGGGGATTTCTCATGTTTCACAAACTCCTTGCTTTCACTTAACAACAATGCACTGTGTAACCATGGCAACCCCTGAACGATACCAAGGACACAAAAGTATTGTCTAACCTTGGCACTGAGGAGACTTTTTAACATGAACTGAGAGCCAGCAGGTATCACAGGTATCAACTGGTTTCTCCATTACTGTGGAATGATATATTTTAGTCATAAACTTCATAAATGCCCTGGAATGACCCTAAAACCAACAAGTTAGACACACAGGCCTTGTCATACCTCCTAAACTTCTTTTAAAAGACCCATTAATTCAAGACTTCTGTGTAGCCATTGCAAAAGACAGGGAGTGAAAATAATTAAAGTGATAAGTAAAATGATTACTGTCCCATTACGTAACAGCTGTGGTATGTTACATGAGGAAAGAGTGAAAAACAGGTATCAAAACAAACTCTGTTTCAGAATGATAAGAATTGAAACTACATTGTAATTGTTTGATGCATTAAAACACAAATGTGGAGTTACCAATTGTACACAACAAAAGATTCTCAATGACACATGCCACAAACACTCTCATTGCCTCCTTCCAAAGTACTTACTCACCACAAAACATTGTGGCGATTGTCATCAGTACCAGATTTTGTTTCAGTTTCCAATAGCTGAAGTGAATTAACTGCCTGTAGTATTGGACACCTACTACAAAATACCACAGTGAATACAATCTAAATAGTCAGTTGTGTGACATAAGTAATAGCAACCAAACCTAGGAATATATTACTAAAACATTTGAACCATATTATGTCCATCACATGCTATTACATGCTATTGCTAATAGCATGTAAATAGACTAATTTTGCTATGATTCCTTCCCTGCAACTTTTGGTCCTATATAAAACCTGATTATTTGTACTATCCCAGAACATTCTGAGAATTTTCCAAGGAGCATCTTGTTTGCTTCCATGGAAGCAAGGATAACTGACCTTTGGTAAAAGGAAGTTACCATGTCAAAGCTACAGATTAGCTTGTTTCATTGACCTACAAAAATAAATATTTAAAATCAGTTTAGCAAAAACCAATCCAAGATTTTAACAAACATCAGAAAACAAAAAATAATAATTCAGTATTGTGCCTGTAAGTCCATTTCACGTTTAAAGAACTTACCAGCAGTGCACAGAGATTAGGAAAGCAATGAATACTTTTCTGTCTTGTCTGACATAACAAATAGCACATTTTAAAAAGGCTTGTGCCATTACATTCCATGTGTATTGAAACTGTATTAAAATCTACACTGTATAGACATGCAGACTATCAAGTAAAACTTGATTAATTTGTAATACTGGCTATTGACTATCCTTTAAAGTGACAGCGGACAGCTCACAAAAAGAATGGCTTTTTGTTTAAAGGGGTGGATATCGACCATAAAAGAGTAAGAGATGTTATTAGCAAGTGTCATCAGATCTGTAAAACTGCTAGTATTGACGAAACACTTAGTATTGAAAAGTCTTAGTCTTTCACCACGCTAATAACAAAAAGCCACTGTAAACTCAAGCAACTGTACTTTTATACAAAGGACCCCCAACTTAACATTGTAAAAACATTGGCTAACGTTAATTTTAAGTTGTAAGTTAAATGTTTAATGTTATAGTAATTTACATTCCTACAATATGTAAGATAAACTTTTAAACAGTTTAAAAAAACTTTTAAACACTTTTGTTACTTTAAAAAAGGTTTTACGACCTATAAATGTTAGCTGGGTTTGTGTTATAACCCACAGCAACTTTTTGTATGGTAAACAATTTTGCTTGTACCATAAACATGTAGGTAAACAAACCATTAATGCTTTCAGTAGAAACATTACTGAAGATGTCCTTCATCTGTCTTTGACAGAGGTCAAATAGTTTTTCTTATATAGGAACTATAAAAAAAAACCATCACAGAAAACAATCAACAAACAGCACAAAGATGGTGAATTTTCTATACCAGACTCATCTTAGCAAGAACTGAACGGACCTATAAAACACTGATGTATTCAAAATGAACGGGGTGGTACATAACATACCGGCACCCACCTGTACAGGCTCCTGGTCGTTTAAACTCTGTGGTTCCTTCAGATCACGACTTGCTGCGACCTGCGACACACCTGAACTGGAGGAAACAAAAGGTCGTGAACTCAGAGGCGGAGAACCCAAGTTCCCCAAGAGCTTCATTCAAAAGGTCGCATCTTTCGTACAGCCACGTGTGAACTAAAAGGTTTTACGTTGAAGCTATTAATCGAGCACAAATAAACGATCTGCAATGTTAAGAGTTCAAACTTGTTTTGGGAAAATCCAAATATCAAACACGCCAACTTACGTAGATCGCAATACGGAAAAACGATCAAGGCTCGGTAGAGGAACCGAAAAAGAAACTACCGACTTCAATGTCTAGACGTTCAACAAATGCCCTCTTCCTTTCTGAATATGTACCTGTGATGGTCTCCAACTGAACTCTTCAGGTGGGGATGAGTGTTGCTCTACCGATCATCTGTTGCCCTCATTTCTTAACTATCGCATCTTTTGTACATTCGGCCCAACCCTCTTCAGAGACAGAGATGGGCGGTCATAGGGCTGTGCTTCCAAACCTTATGAACTGCCTGTTTATGCTGGGTTACAGGGCATCATACAGGGTGGGTTCATTTATTAAATATATTCTTTAGTTACCTATTTGTGTTTCATACATAAACTGTGTTGCGTATAGTATGCCTGTTGTTATTTTATATTGTATGCAAATTTGTGTATCTATTTACATATGTAAATATAATACAATATAATGATACAATATAATAATAACAACAGGCATACAGGACATATATTATTATATTGTATGCAAATTTGTGTATCTATTTACATATATATGTGATATATATATATATGTAAATAGATACACAAATTTGCATACAATATAATAATAACAAGGAAGTTGCTGCTGAGATATATATATATATATCTATCTATCTATCTATCTATGTATCTGTGTTGTTTATGTTATGCGACTGATATGAAAGCAGTAAAGATATATAGGGTGCAATTATATTGTGGGTCCTTTATACGTTTTCCTCATGTTGTACATTTGTGTACATTGGGGTTTTTACAAGGCATTTGACGTCACATTAGCAGACATCTACAATGACATATGCAGGTATTTGAACCTGTAGGGGAAAATGTATCATGCGTTTCACAGGTACGATAACATGCTAAGATAAGAGTTTGAAAAAAGTGTCAGAGCAATTGTCGTGGTTTTTGAGTCAGTTTTATTGTAATAAAAAATAAAACTTCAACATACTACAGTTTTATTGTAATTTGTGGAGCAGAGATTAAAAAAGACTGACACACTGTAGACAAAGGAAGAAGACATGCTTTTTTATATATATGCTGCTGAGTGTCTTAAGCCAATATATATTATTTAGATATTGAGAACATCGATCTAAAATCGAATTAAGTGTCTAGAAAGTTAGTGTCTAACTTTCTGATGACTTTTATTCTATAATTCATACTTCTGGACAGTCTCTAGTTACCGTACCTCTGTCATTATTTACTGGAAACTGCTTCCATCTAGTGGTTAGTCATAGTAATTATATTAAAAATGGGCATTTTGTTGTTCCATTTGTAGTTTTCTGCTTTAAATGTTGTTTTCTTTCTTGGTTACTTTTGTAAGCCATTTAGTCTTTTTAGTTAATAATTTAACATTATTCAACAAAGTTTAATGGTCTTAATGTAGTTATGTAGATTTCTTTGGATCAAACATAAGTTTGGGTTGGCATTGAATTTGAAACACATTTTAAAATGTTTTATAATTAGATTGAATTTAATAACAAAATTAAAAGTTTGTAGCATATATGTTAAGCAGAAAAACATATTTTAAATCATGTAAAGTTTTGGTCTGAGAGAAAGAAAAAAATACTTTAAGAAGTAATAATTGCATCGAATAATCGCATCCCACCAGATTCAAGGGGTACAGTAGGGGTACAGTTCTCATGTTTGATGTTTGTATTTATACTGAAGCCTAAACACAATGGAGTTTGAGAGGGTGGAGCACTGGGCAGGGCCAAGGGTGTGGCTAAGATGTAGGGCTGGACTTAACAGACTGCTGCTCCTCCCACTACCAATGAAATCTCCCTTTTAACTTCATACTGCCCTGAACACACGTGACACGCACACACAGACACACTAAAACAGACAACGGGCCTACCAGACAAAATCAGGATATGACATCATTCAGAGGAAAGGAAGCCACATAAGTTGTCTAGTTGTTTTTACCATGCAGTATTTTTAAAAGGTGTTTGTACAGTAACTGTTGCTGATGAATAGGAAAAAGAAAAGGTCTTTACAGAGCACTCCGGATTTACAGTCTATCCTCTTGGAAGAAAGAGGAATTTTTTCCAGGCTTCCCACAGATCCTCCAACATTCCAAGTGTCTTCAGTGAAACTACAGCCAGGTACAGTAGGGCAAAACTTCATTGTCTTTCTTTCCAACCTTTTACTTTTCATTGATTCATTGCTGTTATTGAAGAGGTGGCGCTTAGTTTTCACGTTGCACATTTTAAGCAGTAACGTTGGATCTCATGTGACGTGGTTGCTTAAAGAAACCGTGATCAGACATGCCAGTGTTTGACGTGACTGTAGGGGGTGTACAAAACACTCCTTTGTACTACTGAAACATTCATCTTGCATACATTAGACAGTTAAAGTCAACCCTCTGCATTCTCTGGATTTATATGTGGGCTACTATGCGTTGTTTATAATGTCTTTAAAAGAAAGATGAGCAAGCATGCACAGCCTACACTAGATTTTGAAGAATTCATAAATTAAATAATAATAATAATAATAATAATAAATAAATAAACTGTTTAAGAAGTGCAAACATTAGAAATGTGCAGATCTAAACTTGTAGCTGAGATTAGTGATAATCTCTGAACTGGTCTCAGAAAACATTATCAGTTACTGTAGCAAGTGCTAAAACATCTAAAATATTTCTGTGAAATACATTATTACATTAAATGTCTTCTTATGGCCAATGAAATGGAGAACTAGCAGGCGTGTTCAGTTGTCTAGTAACCACATCTACTGTAAATACATTTACTGTATGGGAGGAGTGGGAAAGAGGGAAAAAACAACAAGACTTATCACTGAAACAAAGAGAGGATGGACTCAGAAACAGATAGACTGGCAGAGATAAAGAGAAATTTGATTATAGAGCTAAAAAACATGGAAAAAAATAAATCATTTAAAACAAACACAGAAAAATTTTAATAATAGAGGGTTGCAGGGGAAAATCATATGAATTGTTTGTTTGTAATGGTACTTTGTCCATTTTTAAATCAATATTTATACTAAAGCTAAATTAAACCAAACAACAGTCATAAAATTCTGTATTTTGGATCAATTAAAGTGATTAATAAAATTATTATTATATACATTAATCCTAATTTGGCCTGTTGTTGGTGTTTGTGGATATTATCATAAATGCCATTTACTTTCATTTATTTCTTTAATGTATTTCATATGTAATGTATATGATAATAGACCTCATTGACATTTTCAGTGTGCAACAGAAAATGCCAAATCCATTTACAGGTTTTAATTGCCCATAACCCCAGCATAACAATTCCCTTGCTATTCTCTAAATGGTTACCCATATCATTTTATTGGCAGGGTAATAAGGAGTCAGTGTTGTGACTTATTACACACAGCACACATAACAAATGACCACAAAACCAATGGTAGACACAATACTAATGCAGTACCTTATATAAAAATATGTGGAGGAGAATCAAGTGAAATATCTCAAGTTCAGCTTTTGGAGCTGGGATTTGATATTCTCTTAGTGCTGCTCTAAATCTTCTGACATGACTCCACAGCTATTGAAATGCTTACACAACAGGTGCATAGTCTTCCTTTTTAAAATCTTGCTGTTCTGCACAGTTACACTAATAGTGTTGATTAGAAGGTTAACCTAAACCCCATTAACAATCTTGTGTAGATTTATTGCTTTAAGATAATGTTTTGAGGCACTGCTTTGCTTTATTTATTTATTTTGCTCTCTAGAAACGTTCCCATTCGGTGGGACTGAGGTCAAGGGAACCAGCGTGTGTGCAGTCGAAATTCTCCATCCTCACCTCAGGAATGGCTCTTTGCTTGGGGCATGTTTTCAGCAAACATAAAACATTTCGACCTCGAAAGCGGTTTGAACCCGGAACCCAACGCTTTGAGCTGTACAAAAGAGCCCAAGCGTCACTGAAATCAGGCCTGGACCTCAGAAAGGTTGTGCAGCTGCCTAAAGGAGAGAACATTAATGACTGGATAGCTGTGCATGTTGTTGATTTCTTCAATCGCATCAACCTCATCTATGGGACGGTCAGTGAGTTCTGTACTGAGAAGAGCTGTCCCATCATGTCCGGTGGGCCGCGTTATGAATACAGGTGGCAGGATGGAGATGAATACAAAAGGCCCACCAAGCTGCCTGCTCTTATCTATATGAACCTTTTGATGAACTGGATCGAATCACTTATCAACAATGAAAACATGTTTCCTACACAAATAGGTGTGTGAGAAGTCTGAATGGTTTTCTTTAGACATGTTTACTTGAATTGTGATGATAATGCTGCTATAATGAGTTTAAGTGATCATGAAGCGCAGTAGACAGCCAATTTTACTTCAGTAATTTGATGTATTTATTATGATGCTTGTTTTCCTTAAATTTCACTCATATTTGGGTCACGGCACCAAAGCAAATGGTTTGACCTGCTCTGAGAGGCATTCGAACCAGCAACCAAATCAATGAGGTCATTCTAGCAAGCAGGATAAGACCATGACCATTAAATTTAAATGGATAATGTTACATAACGTTGTACCATAACGTACATAATGTACTGTCAGGACTGCCAAGAATTCCAGATTCAACAGGCTAAACTTCACTGAAATTATTTTCGAGTTTTATCATGAAATGAGTGATAAACATTTTAAAATATATATTAATATGATGCAATACAAGGGTGACACTAGTTTTCATCTATTTGTAGGAGTTCCTTTTCCTAAGAACTTTCAGCAAGTGTGCAAGAAGATCCTGAGCCGGTTGTTTCGGGTGTTTGTACACGTGTACATTCATCATTTTGACATCATATGCAGTATAGGGGCTGAAGCGCACATCAACACCTGCTACAAACACTTTTATTACTTCATAACCGAGTTCGCCCTCATTGACCAATCAGAGCTGGAGCCTCTGGTGAGAAACATGCATTTTCATTACAGCTATAGTGATATATGTCAAGTGTTATTAATTAACCATTTGTATCTTTTCTTTCTTTGCAGAAAGTAATGACCGAGAAGATCTGCCACTGATAACATGTGAAGCCTGAATGTGCCTCAAAAAGCACAACAGTTACTTGAGTCTATAAACCAATCAAACATTCAGAATAAAAGAACATGTACTGAGATCTGATTCAAACCCTGAGACACACCATTATGATGTGACTGATGAAGGACAGTTCCTGACAGTATTGTTCTAACTTCATGTTTTATAAATGTGTTGTCCTATTGTATTATGCATGCTGGGATACAAGATTTTAAATTCCTACTTTGACTTATTGACAATTACTTGTCCATATGCCTACATATGTGGCTACCTGTGTCTTTATTTAAATATTTAATGCATAATTTAATGCAAGTTACCTGCATAAGGTGAGCACAGATTAAAAGAATAATAAAAAAATAGATATAAGTGAATAAATATAGTATTGCTAAGGGTTGTCGCTGTTAAGGCAACAAACAACAAGTATTTTAATGACAATAAAACGTCCCTTCATCTCAGTCATTACAACACAAAGTTTAACATTGCGTACGAGTCCAAACATACAGTTTGGAAACATACAGTTTGGACTCCAGTTCTGCATTTCCTCCCAAACAAAACCTCGCCACTCGCTCCAGCCTACAAGTGACGTGGATCATTATTATTCATAAGCTGCGCCTTTCTCATAGTAGGATTCTTAACGTTCCCACGGCGTCCGTCGGCAGGAGGGCAGTCGGTGCGATTTAGTGGATCTGCTGTGTTTCGTGTTGTCCTGGATGGCGGAGGCAGTCACGGCACAGCTACACTCATTCGGCTGCAATGTCCAGGTTTGCTTTTACTTTTAAAATACATGGCTAGGATGTATAATTATTGCTTACGTGCTCCGATGTATATCTACTAAGCCCAGCTGACTGATGTGTGGATGTGTGACGTGATCATTTGGCAACACGCGTCATTCATTAATGTTTTGTGTGCCTTTATGATGGCATAAATCAACGTGAAAGTTTATTATATTTCTATGATAAATGTGTGTGGACATTTTCTTTACCATTGAATTGTTCAAAACGTTGCTGCTATTCGGTTAGCAATATCTCACTTCTGCCGCCGACATTGCGACACAAATGTAGTTCTCTGACACTTGTTGCTTGTCTTCTTAACTCATTTAACACTTCATATGTCAGATCAGCTTATTCTTAACACTTAGTAGTCACTTGTAAAGCTGTTTTAGATGTGGTAATGTCATTCCGCAACATTGCCACCTGTCCTTTGAATCATCGTATCATTACTTTTTCGTCCCTTGTACTTTAAATCCCTTATTTATGTGACTCTCCTCTTTGTTATGTTACCCAGCTTCCAATAATATCTTATTTTGTGACAACGTCCAGGTAATAATACCAATGGAAAGTATATCACTAAATAGCCAGCGCATGATTTCACTTAACCCACTTCATAACGCTGGCTGTCATGCCCGGAGTGAGTTGCGGTGGGTGACGGTCGCTATCTGATATGTCACGTCACGAGCGCACGGATTATAAAATGCTTTACTTTCCGTCTGCTTCTTCACTGCTAGTGTGTGGTACTGACTTGTATCGCATAACATCACACATGGTCTGTCTGTTTTATAAGCTATAAACTGCGCACAAATACATCAGCATGTTTTGCAATCTGATAAGTGCGCGTTGCAATGCGTGTTGTACAGCCAGTGACTCGCGCGCGTGCGCACTTCCCCTTGCCTCTGAAGATCATGTTAAAAAAAGACACATAGTGAGAGTGTGCTGTTATTAAAAGTTACTGAACGAATAGTAAATGTTGCTGTCAATGACAGCCAGTCAGAGAGATTTGTATTGTCCATCTGGCTCTTGCTCACACCATTGCAAATTCTCAGATAAACATCACTTAGCAATTGCCTCACATCCTTTGTGTTATACGAAACACCACTGTGTAATTTTGTGTGTAATTTTCTTCCCACAGATAACCAGTAGCACTCTGGCATCTGGCCATCCGGAGAGCTGCAGTCTTCTCTCTCAAGCCCCCCTCAGTGTCTCCCAAATCCCTGGAGGTACATCTGCTTAGATCTGTGTATCCGAAGTCTTTCAAACTATGACCCAATGTCAAATAGTGCACATATCTTAGATCTGACAAAGTTAACCATTTTTATTGACTTTAACCTACCAATTACTAAAAAGAAAGCAGTCCTTGCAAGTTAAGCTGTGAAATAAAGTATTTTAACATGGAAAAATATGACACTTAATAAAATCATGGTGTTGGTTGTGTGTTGTGTATGTTGGGATTAGGAATGGAGAATAGTCAGCCGGTCAACATCACAGATGCTGTAACACGCCGGAAGAAGAAGCGAAAAACTCGGGCTGCAGACAGTTTTTCTGGCAAATTTTGTGGTACTGAAGAAAGATTTTACATCACAAATATGTTTCAGCACAAAAATACACCGTGCAATGTTTCTGGTCTGTTCATTCTTATGCAGAAATTAACCTGAACAAAAAGGTCTTTTAAAATGCATTATTGCACTTCCTGATTGCAAGGGTTCAAATTCTTATGACTAAATTGTGACTAAACCCTGCTGTGTGTTTGTTGTAGATCTGTACAGGTTGACTGAAGAGCTGCTGGGTCAGGGGGCTTATGCTAAAGTCCAGGGATGTGTGAGTTTACAGAACGGGATGGAGTTTGCTGTGAAGGTGAGATGTTAACATTGTCAAAATGTGTTTGAAGTTCATGGTTTTGTTTGTTCAAGTACTTCTGTAAAGCATAAACAAAAGAGTTTGTTTAATTCTCCAAGTGTTTGTAAATCTACTATAAATATTGACACACCGCATCAGTTATTTATAAAAAGAGAATGGCTTTTATTATGTTTTTCAGATAATTGAGAAGAATGCTGGACACAGTCGTAGCCGAGTTTTCAGAGAGGTGGAGACACTTTATCAGTGTCAAGGAAATAAGTGTGTTCTTATTTTTCAATAGTTACTACACTTATTGAAAGCTGAATTTAAACTAAATGTGCTGTAACTGGTTTAATTCATAGTTTTGTACTGTTATTATATTTTTATTATTATAAAAGTAAGAAGTGTGTTTTTCTTTGCAGGAACATTCTGGAACTCATTCAGTTTTTTGAAGATGATAGTTGTTTTTATCTGGTTTTTGAGAAGTTGCGTGGAGGTACGGTACGGTACAACTGCTAATATAAATACAAGACTTTTTAGTCTTTTTGTTCTTTTATTTATTTACCATTTTTGTAACATTTTCTGAATCTATTTCTCTATCAGGTTCCATTTTAACACACATCCAGAGTCGAAAATACTTTGATGAAAGAGAGGCTAGTCATGTGGTCAGAGATATTGCACACGCCCTAGACTTTCTGCACAACAAAGGTAAACGCTACAGCTTTTATTAGCTGCCCACTGAGCGTGTGTGTTTACTTAGACTCTCTGCCCGTCCACAGGAATTGCTCACAGAGACCTTAAGCCTGAAAATATCCTGTGTGAATATACAGATAAGGTAACCCACCTTTTTCGCTTTATTAAGTCATTTAACAAGATGACTTTAAACATCCAGTCACTGCTATTCGTGATTGTGTGTGTTCTCGCCTACAGGTGTCCCCTGTGAAGATCTGTGATTTTGATCTCGGCAGTGGTGTAAAGTTGAACAGTGCCTGTACCCCAATAAGCACCCCTGAGCTCACCACACCGGTAAACGCATCTTTAAATTTGCCCTCAGAGTGCTTTATACACACTCCAGAACTGAGTATGGTTTAAAAGTAGACTAGAGTAGACTGGTTGAGAGTTGTGTTCTACTGCAGTGTGGCTCAGCAGAGTACATGGCTCCCGAGGTCGTTGAGGTCTTTACTGAAGAGGCTTCCTTTTATGATAAGCGTTGTGACCTGTGGAGCCTTGGGGTCATTCTCTACATCCTGCTCAGCGGGAGCCCCCCCTTCACGGGCCACTGCGGCACCAACTGTGGCTGGGAACGAGGAGAGACGTGTCATGCCTGTCAGGTAAGACTAATTCACATATGCAACAAATTGACTTCCTCCTCCCTGAGGACTTAACAGCGCTGTGCCGTTGTGTTCAGAATAACTTGTTTGAGAGGATTCAGGAGGGAAAGTACGAATTTAGGGATGCAGTTTGGGCTCAGATCTCAGACGGCGCCAAAGATCTGATCTCACGGCTGCTGGTGCGAGATGCTACTTCACGGCTAAGTGCAGCTCAGGTCCTGATGCACCCCTGGGTGCAGGGGGTGAGTATTCTGCAACTCAGTTTTTTAAATGTTTTGACTTCAAATCATTAAAAT
>JBAJNP010002779.1:24472-44959 GCA_036877545.1 Yasuhikotakia modesta | reverse complement strand
GTGTGAGTGAGTGTGTGTGAGTGTGTGTGTGTGAGTGTGTGTGAGTGTGTGTGAGTGTGAGTGTGTGTGTGTGTGAGTGTGTGTGTGTGTGAGTGTGTCTGTGTGAGTGTGTCTGTGTGAGTGTGTCTGTGTGAGTGAGTGTGAGTGTGTGTGTGTGTGTGAGTGTGTCTGTGTGAGTGTGTCTGTGTGAGTGTGTCTGTGTGAGTGTGTGTGTGTGTGAGTGTGTCTGTGTGAGTGTGTGTGTGTGAGTGTATGTTTTTGTGATGATTATATAAAAGTGCACATTTTAAGTGCTGTGATCATTTCGTTATTATTCACCTTATTTTCCACTCCACTTACACTTGCGGTGCGATGAATTAATTTGTCTGTTTCCTTTTATTTATTGCAAAGTTGATAAGTTCATTTTCTGTTTCTGTAAATGGGGCTGTTGTGATGTCTTGCATGTCTTCGCTGAACAAATACATTAAAACATCAGGGTGGTTTTCCTGTTAATGCATTTGAGCTTTCGGCACCGTTACGTTGGTAATTCACACAACAGCGCATTTAGTCCATCACAGATAAAAAGTGATTTTTGATGTAACCTAATGGAGCTTTAGAGAAAGAAAGAGAGATAAACAGAAAGCTTTAGTTTCTGAAGGTCAGAGCAACTTTGCTTCGCTGTCTGCTTTGGGAATTTCCCAGAATAATTTAACAACTACAAATTTGATATTGACAGATTTACAGCTTTTATGTAATTGTTTATGAAGTCTGTAACTACAAATATCTTTCTATATGGTTATGCGTATGTTTCGCTGCATCCTTTGACATTTCAGTGCTATTATGTAAAAAAAGTATTTACTTTAATCATTCTCAAAACAAAATGATCTCCTCTCTGTTTTTGTTCATATTCTGTTTGTGATTCTTAAGGGACACTGGAGGTAGATGTGAGGGAAAACTGTAGCTGGTGAGAGAAGCTGTACCCACCCCAACCCTCTCCTACACCAGTCTTCAGAGCCCTTTCCCTGCAGCCAACATGTTCTCCTCCAACTTTCTGGGTGGTGGGAATCCCCTAAGTGCGATGTCCTCTGCTGTAAACAAGTTCAGCCTTTTTGGGGATGAGACGAGTGAGGAAAAGCAACATCAACAGCCTCCAGGGCCTTCAAAGCAGAAGGATTCTCAACAGCAGGGAAATGGCCAACCGAGTGGACAACAGCCCCAGGCCATGGGCAGAGGAAGCCAAGGAGCTGGTCGTGGTGGATCTCAACCACAAGGAGCTGGACGGGGAGGTCCTGCACCGCAGGCAGCTGGTAGAGGAGGTGTACCACAGGGAGCAGGTGGGAGTGGATCTCCTAAGCAGGGTGTACGCCGGGGTGGATCTCCTCAACAAGGCCCAAGAAGACCTGGACCAGGGTCTTCTTCAACAGAGGCAGGTAAAGCGGAGCCTCAGGTGAAGGGTGGACCTGCTGTGGGGCTGAAAGCCTTGTGTCCAGTCTGTAAACATACAGAACTCAATCTCAAGTCCAAGGAATCACCCAATCACAACACCTGCACACAGTGTAAATCTGTGGTCTGTAATATGTGTGGCTTCAGTCCTCCAGATGCTTCTGTGAGTATATCGTTATAATTCTCCTCTCAGCTGTGTGTATAAAGTATTTGTGTGAATAAAGCAGTAGCTATAAATATGCATAACTTTTAAACCCTTCATTTTCCCGTTTTCTTTCATTTTAATCTAAGTACCCTGCAAGCCAAACAGTAAATTTAATTTTCACCATTTACTGAAGTGGTCAGGGGAGTGTTTAAGCCAGGCTTCAAAATGAACACTTGCCAAATGCTAGCAAAAACTAGCTATGATAAGAGAAAGTATGTAAATTTTTTATAAGAAGCTACAACATAATGCATGGTTTAAATAAAATTTTAGGGATAATAGCATGATTCTCGATGTTAATGATGAGATTAAATGACATAAAAAACATAAGCTGTTTAATAACAGAAAGCTTTAATGATTTTTACCTGTTCTAACTTTGTCAGAAATGTACAGCTGTTATATATCTCAGGTATATGATAACATGAAAAACATTTAAATTTAGTCACTATTTGTTGTAACACATTGGCTAATTTTGGAACCTGTTCTCACCTATGTAAGGATAAAAGGTTATTAATTTCAAATATTTTATCTGTTTTGACTCTCATTTTACTCAAGGTATAAACTAACAGTTATGGAAATTGTGTCTCCCATATGTTCACAGGCTAAGGAGTGGCTTTGCCTCAATTGTCAGATGCAGAGAGCTCTGGGAGGGGCAGAGATTGGAGGACCTCCCATGCAAAAAGCAGAGGCGCAGCCCAAAGGCTCTGTACCCTCAGAAAAACCCGGATCACATGGTGTATCCCCTGCAAAGAAAGACACTCTACCAAGTAAGCAGGTCCCTTCATCTGCCAGCCAGCCAACCAAACCAACAGAGGGCCAGAAACCGCCAGGCCAGCCCAGCCCCAGTACAGCAAATGCGAACGCTGCTGCCCATCCATCACAGCAGAAACCTCTCCCACAGCAGACAACAAAAGGTGCTCAGACTCCTGCCAAAATTCAGCCACCATCACAGACTGAACCCCCTAAAGAGGAATCTGGTTTCTTTGGGTTTGGTTTTGGTGGCGCTCGGTCCCGCTCTCCTTCTCCACAACCTGGCTCCTCTTCTGTATCTGGAAAGGTTCTAGGTTTTGGTTCTTCATTCCTGAGCTCGGCATCTAATCTGATTTCATCTGTCCAGGATGAGGCTTTAACCACACCACCAACTTCTCGAAAGGGTTCTGCTGTTTCCCAAACCTCTGCCAAGACCACCACGCCTCCATCCTCCAGAAAAGGGTCAGAGACCCCTAAGGACTCCCCCAATCTTCACAGACCACAGACACAAGAAAATAAACTGAAAGACACTGAACCAGCTAAAACAACAACACATAAGGGAACTCCATCTGCTCATGGTACCAACGTTGATCAAAGCCCAAAACTTCTTCCTAAAGCCTGTCCACTCTGCAAAGGAGACCTGAAAAGAGATCCACCAAATTACAGTACTTGCACCGAATGCAAGGCTACTGTGTGTAACCAGTGTGGATTTAATCCTGTACCTCATCAAACTGAGGTAAGAAACAGATGAATACATTTTCTTGCAGTAGGTTCACATGGTTTGTGCAATGAACTGTGGACAGAAAATGTCAAGAGCAATTTCAAAGGACACGTTCTTGGTGATTTCAGTAATTCTGTTGTAAAAGATGGATGTATTTCTGGTATCTCTTTGGTTTGCGTGGAGGCAGTGTTTTGTAAGGCAGGCAGAAAATGTCTGTGAGGGAGACAAAATGTGCCTAGATTCTCAATTACCTCAGACTACACCCAGCCTAAACTTAGACAAATGAATTGCTTGAATATGTTGTTTGTTGTTTTAAAGGTTTTGTTTGATGAACAGATGAAACCCATTTCAGGTTTTGTCAGCTGTGAATGATGTTGGCTACCATTCTCTAAAAGTTCAGTTCAACATTTTTGCAGTAATGTTAGAAGAATGTTTTAAATGTTATATCACATTATCACAAATGTTATATTATGTATATCACATATATAAAAATATAATTGGAGAGTGTTAGCATTAAACTGTTAGTGGAATGGCAAATAATGTTTCTAGAACGTTCAAAATGACATTTTCAGTGTTTTTGTTGCTCAATGGAAACATTAGGGAAACGTTTTAACAACCTAAATATGTTGCCAGTTACAGGACAGTCGTAGAATCAGATTCATGATGTCATCTTTTGACTCTGTAATTAAACATTGGGGTTACCTGCAGCTTAGTGTTTCCAAGGTCACATGGGTTTGTTGTGTGAGGAACACACGATGGGCAGAGGACCAGTGGGTAGCCCTCTGAGATAACATCAAGACTTTTCCAGTAGAGCTCAAAAGCACAGAGATCAGGTGTAGATTACAGTGACATCTGCTACTCAGCTGGTTTCAGTGTCAAGTGCAGGTGGTTGAGGCAATACTGGAGAAATAAGTTATTTAACCTCTGCTGTTATGAAGGTCAGCTTCATTTATGGTCTCTGTGTTTTTCTTTCATAAAATATTCAGTTCTATAAATTGCCTTTAGTGTGTCAAATTTAGAGGTGCACGTTTGTGTATATTTTTAGTTCATGCTAAAATAATACAAGCAATTTGTTTTTTTCAGGAGACTCGTTCTCCAGAGACTTACTAACGTATTAGTGACACATTAGAGCCAATAAGTTGGTACCAGATTTAGATAAAACTGAATTCAACAGCAGCTCACTATCTGAAATGTATCATAATGGTTTGGGCAGAAGAATCTCAGCAAATTCTCAGCATGCAGACATACAACATAGTCACTGCCAGCTGATTGCTGACTGATTATATAAAAATATAGCAATTTTATGACCTACATGTTACTTTAAAAAGTAGCAAAATGCATAATATGAAATGAATTTCTCATATTTGTAACACTGGCTGCATGTCCTCCAGAAATAATAGAGTTAATTAGACTAGTTTCATTTGAAAATATGTTTTGGTATCTGCTTAAGAGTTGAAGGTAAAGTGTGTGAGTGCTTTTTAGTTAAGTGTTAAATACTTTATTCTATCCCAGATTAATATTCAGTTGGTTTCTTGATTTTCCCTGGAAAATATAAACATTATGTTTCTGTGATGTCTTTAAAATATTTCTCATTTAAACATCCCAACTAGCTTAGCACAGCAAAATCATCAAATAATTCACCAATGGCATGAGTTTCTATGTCTGTCTTTGTATTCAACCGATGACAGATGGAAGGTTCGGAAACCAGTTTGAAAATTGTCATTAATTTTTATATTTTACTAGGTGATGCTAGTGGCAAAGACTATATAGTTGTGAATACTAATAGTTGTGATGTTTTTGCAGATAAAAGAGTGGCTTTGCTTAAACTGCCAGACACAGAGAGCCCTGAAAGGTACGGAGTCTTCGGGGCAGCCCATTATGAAGTCCTTAACACAGACCCACAAATCTCAAAAGGATTCTACCCTTGGTTCTGTGGAGAAACAGCCCACTCTTACGAAGTCTATTCCTACTAGCCAAGTAGCTTCTCCAAAAAAGGAAACACCTGAACGTAGTTTAGCAGAAACAAAACAACCTTCCACAGGAAAGACTTTTCAGACGCAACCTGACAGTAGCTCCACCCTCCCAACATCTAAAGCACCACCAAAGGTAGAGCCTCAGCAGGAGCAGTCTGGATTTTTTGGCTTTGGTTTTGGTGGTGCTCGACCACGATCGCCGTCCCCACAACCTGCTGTTTCCGATGTGTCTGGGAAAGTGTTGGGCTTTGGGTCATCCTTCCTGAGCTCAGCATCAAATCTGATTTCATCAGCTGTTCAAGATGAATCTGCAACACAATTAACTTCTCAAGGATTATCAATCTCTCAAAATACCCTTAAGACCACCACTCCCTCAACATCAGGGTCTACAACATCTCAGGGTGCTGCTATGACAGCATCTGCAGAAAAGTCTAGTCAGTCTCAAGTTAAAAAAGCTGAACCTTCTTCCCAGGTGCCAAAAGCAGACAAAGACACGAAGCCTCTGCCCAAATCCTGCCCACTGTGCAAAGTAGACATCAAAAAGGACCCGGTCAACTACAACACTTGCACGGAATGCAGGCATACTGTGTGCAACCTCTGTGGATTTAACCCCACACCCCACCAAACAGAGGTAAAACTATTTTTAATTACACATGATTGATGTAAATTATGGGTTTTTGCTTCATTGTGCAAGAAAGTTTTGGTATTATTTAATTTTCTGGCCTTTTTGCTATGTGAACATAAGTGAGCAATTATTGTTTTGTGACTAGCTTTATGTTTCACACATTTGTTTTCTTTTTTTTAGCTGAAAGAGTGGCTTTGTCTGAACTGTCAGACTCAGAGAGCTCTCAAAGGAATGCCGCCACCAGCACAGCCAAACAAAAACCCAGTTACTCAAACACTGGGTTCCTCCTCAATACAAAAGAAAGATGTTTCTGATTTGGAGAAGACAGACAAGAAAATTGACACTCCTCAGAAATTAGCGGGGCAACAAAACAAGGCGCCCAATGGCTCCCTGCAAATGCAAAAATCTCATCCACAAGAAGCTGAAGCCAAATCTGAAACCCCTGGCAAGTTACCAATTGAAGAGTCCGGATTTTTTGGTTTTGGTGGTTCTAGATCAAGGTCTCCATCTCCTCAGCCTGTTGTGTCTGCTGTTTCTGGGAAGGTTTTAGGCTTTGGCTCCTCTTTTCTCAGTTCAGCATCCAATTTAATATCATCAGCTGTGCAGGATGAAACTTCTAAGACGCCACCAACATCACGCAAGGGATCTACAGTTTCTCAAACTTCGAATAAAACCACACCAACACCACCCACCTCTCGAAAAGGATCAGCAGCTCTGGAAGACTCTAAAACTCCACCAGCATCACGCAAGGGATCTGCAGTTTCTCAAACTTTGAGTAATACTACACTAACACCGCCTAGCTCTCGAAAAGGTTCAGCAGCTGTGCAAGAATCTAAAACGCCACCAACATCTCACAAAGCTTCAGCTTCTCAGAGTTCAGAAAAAAGCTCAACAACAACTATGTCTCAGAAAACCACCACTGGTCCTCAGACCATAAACAAAGCAGCTGTGGCTCCAGCTACATCCAAAGATGCTGCTGAACATACGGGGGAAAAAAGACAACAACCTACTGCCACAAAACAAGAGAAAAAATTAAGTGAGTCACCTCAGCTAACACGTGCACCTGTACAAGCAAAAACAGACCAATCGTTAGTATCTGCAAAAGGAAAAACTCCCCAGCCTATTCCCAAAACCTGTCCTCTCTGCAAAGCAGATATCACTAAAGATCCTCCAAACTTTAGCACCTGCACAGATTGCAAGAACACTGTGTGTAACCTTTGTGGGTTTAACCCCATGCCTCATCAGAAAGAGGTAAGAGGTTTTATGTTGCTTATGGATATTTTTCAGTGAAATTTTGGTTCCTGTTTATTGCAGGTAAAGGCTTATGTTAACGTGTTGTTTGACTTTGTGCAGGTGAACGAATGGCTTTGTTTGAATTGTCAGATAAAGAAGGCTCCAGGACCTCCAAGCCCAAAACCTCAAGTAAAGGCTAATACAGGCTCACAACAAGACAAAAAATCTTCAGTTCAACCCCAAGTAGCAGGTATGACTGAGAACCAGTCAACACCAGCGCTGGGAAAGCCAAGTGTGACTTCAGCACAGACTCCTGAGAAGGACAAACACCCTTCACAGCAAGAGACCTCAAAGCCTCAAAAGCAATTGCCAAAAGATGCCAGAACCTCAGAAAAATCTGAAACAAAATCTGAGCCTTCTAAAGAAGAATCAAGTTTCTTTGGCTTTGGTTTTGGTGGTGCTCGATCTCGATCACCTTCTCCTCAACCTGCTGTTTCTGGGAAGGTTCTAGGCTTTGGTTCTTCTTTCCTAAGCTCAGCATCTAATCTCATAACTTCAGTGGTTCAGGATGAGTCCTCCACAACACCACCAACTTCCCGTAAAGGTTCATCAGTTTCGCAGACATCTATCAAAACCACTCCCATACCTTCACCAGCTACTTCCCGCAAGGGTTCTGGAGCATTCCAAGACTCATCAAAATTGTTGCAGGCTTTAGAAAGTAAACCAGTATCTCAGAAGCAAATGAAAGATAAGCAGCCTCACCAACCTCAGACTTACAAAGAACCATTTGCCCAAACAAAGGTGGATCCAACACCATCACAGCCCAAAGTAGCTGATAAGTTGTCTTTGTCTAAAGAATGCCCACTTTGTAAAGTGGAGCTCAAGAAAGATCCTCCTAACTTCAACACCTGCACTGAATGCAGCATTATTGTTTGTAACCTCTGTGGGTTCAATCCTACTCCTCATCAAACAGAGGTAAGACATTTTTGTTTTTCTAGAATTTGCTGTTTTAACAAAATCCTTTTAATTATATCATTCTATAGCAATTTCAGCCATAGTAAAAGTTGTATTGCTTACTCTCTGTGAACTTTGTGAAGCTTGTTCACAAATAGTTGCACCTAGAATTTCTCAAACAATCAAATCTTTTGCAGGCGAAGGAGTGGCTTTGCTTAAACTGTCAGGTGCAACGGGCATCCATATCTTCCTATACAGAGCCTCAGGAACAAGCTGAGAAAGTAAAACCTGTGACCAAAAAGGAGGTGACTCTAGTCAAAGAGTCTAGTCAAAAGAACCAAAATCCAGAGGATGTTACAAACACTAGTCAGAAAACTAGTGTGGTAGAAAAAAAGGAACCCATTGAAACTCCAACAAAACAGCTCAGTCAGTCCAAAACATCACAGCAGATGAAATCTGGCAGGCCAGAAGAAAAACCAAAGCCACCACCAAAGGCTGAACCTCATCAAGAGGAGTCTGGGTTTTTTGGTTTTGGCTTTGGTGGGGCTCGATCCAGGTCTCCTTCACCCCAGCCTGCAGTTTCTGCTGTGTCTGGGAAGGTTTTAGGTTTTGGTTCCTCCTTCCTTAGCACAGCCTCTAATCTAATATCATCAGCTGTTCAGGATGAATCTTCTACACCACCAACCTCCCGCAAAAGTTCATCAGTTTCAGAAACCACACCTCCTTCTAACTCTCGTAAAGGCTCTGCAGTGTCACAGTCATCTTTTAAAAGCAATGCAACACCGCCTAGTTCACGAAAGGGTTCTGAAGCCACACAGAAAGCTCAATCTGATACTAAGAAACTAGATACTAAACCACCAGTTCCACAGAAACAAGATGAAAACATGCAAGAGAAGAAATCATTAATTCAGCAGGCTATGGAGCCATCAAATAATGTGAAAGAGGATAAATTAATGTCTGAACCTCTTCTCAATATATGCCCACTCTGCAAGGTGGAGCTCAAGAAAGATCACTCCAAAAGCTGCACTAGATGCAAAAATACTGTATGTAATTTGTGTGGGTTCAATCCAACACCACATGAAAATGAGGTAGGAAAGTTGTTTTTTGTTTGTTTGTTTTTTTTTGCTTGTTTAACAGTGTCAATATAAAGTAAATTATGCGTCATATTTGTATAAAACATTCAATGTGTATTAAACACAACACACAACATTTTAATTCTTTTAACTGCTTCTACTTACAAATTACAGGTGCAGTGGCTTTGTTTATCCTGTCAGATGCAGAAAGCTCCAGAACCTACCTCTTTACAGACACAGACAACTCCTAAGAAAGGTTTGCCAGCTGAAATGGAAACTCCCAGTCCAGGAACTTTACAGAAAATGCCAGATGATACCACGCAAAAGAAGGCAGAAGCAGATGGAATAAAGGACAAAAAAATAAATTTAGCAAAATCTGAACAACCTGCTCAAAAAGAAACAAACCAACCTCATCAGCATTTGGAACAGGTTCCAGTATTAGAATCTCAAAAAAGAGAGCCCCAAGACAAACCTGGATTCTTTGGGTTTGGTTTTGGTGGAGCTAGACCTCGATCACCATCACCTCAGCCTGCTGTCTCTGCTGTTTCAGGAAAAGTTCTAGGATTTGGTTCCTCCATCATTAACTCTGCATCTAATCTAATTTCATCAGGTGTTCAAGATGAGTCTTCTACAACACAATCTGGGTCTCGCAAGGCTTCAGTGGTTCCTCAAGTGTCTGATAAGACACCACCATCTTCTCGCAAAGGTTCTGCAGTTTCGCAGACATCTATTCAAACAACTCCTTCAACCTCACGGAAAGGTTCTGAGGCCACTCTGAACTCAAAAGACATTCAGAATACAGAAGCTGAAAAAAACAAATTTGCAAAGAAACAAGATGAAACAGTTGTAGAAAGGCAAGTTGAACAAAGCTCAATAGATCAACTGACTAAAGACATGGCTCCCCAAAAGCAAGAACAAGGAAAGCAAGATGGAGCAGCTTCAGCCATCCCTGAACCTCTTAAAGAGTCTGGCTTATTTGACCGGGGTGGATCTCAATCTCCCTTGCCTCAGCCTACTGCTGTTTCTGGAAAAGTTTTAGGGTTTGGGTCCTCCCTCCTTACCTCAGCAAGTAATCTGATCTCATCAGCCCTGGAAGAAACTTCCACAACTCCACCTACATCTCGTAAAGGTTCCACGGCTTCGCAGTTATCTATTAAGACTGCAACTCCACCTTCTTCTCGTAAAGGTTCATCTGTTTCACAGACTTCAGACAAAATTACTCCACCTTCCTCACGGAAAGGATCTGGAGTTTCTGAGACATCTATAAAGACCAGCACACCTCCTGCTTTTCAAAAGGGATCTGAGGCTTTTAAGGCATCTCCTAAAACACAGCTTTCTGATGACAAGAAAGTGAATCCTGCAAACATACCAGAACAGATAAAAACAGATAATGAAAAACCTGAAGTCAGTCCAGTTCAACCAACCAGTGCATCAGTTACAAAAGATATTCCACCTAAAGCAACAGAGCCTATCAAATCATTTCCCAAAGCCTGTCCTCTCTGTATGGTTGATTTGAAGAAAGACCCTTGCAATTATGATACCTGTACAGAGTGCAGAAATACTGTGTGTACACTTTGTGGCTTTAATCCAACACCCCATGAGACAGAGGTAAGCAGCCTTTTTTCTTCTTGAAGACCATACAAATACATAATAACATAAAATACCTTTAAACATGATTAGAAATGTTATTACTAGTAGCATTGCTTAGGTGTTTAAAATTGTTTCATAATTTTAAATGAAATTAGCATTTCATTTAATAATATTTTTTAATAATCTTAGGGATTTTATTAAATAATATAATGGATTCTAAATTAACAAATTTGATGGTGGAATTTATTTATAAATAAAATTATATGTTCTCTAATAGGGTTGTATAAATTAAATCTTGATTTTCATATTATTTTCATATTACCAACCACAATAACATTTAAAGTACTGTACAATCTCATTTTTTTCTAATGAAATGACAGCAGCACTGATATATGCTGGTAATTGTTATCTTCCTGAAACTAATACTTACTATTTAAATGATGTTTCAGAAAAGGCAGTGGCTGTGTTTGAACTGCCAAGTGCAAAGAGCTCAGGCAGAGACAAACAAAGGACCTTCATCAGCATCGCTAAAGAAAGAGGTTCCTGCAAGTGTCCCTGCCTCTCAGCAGAAGAAACCGCTTGACTCCAAAAATGCTCAGGAAAAAGAACAGATGTCTTCTGCAAGTGCAACACCAGAAATTAAGCCAAGCGCAGTTCCTAAACAGCAGGATAATAGTGTGTCTGCAAAACCTACCACACCACAGAAGACTGGGTCTACAAAAGAAGAGGCTGGCTTTTTTGGTTTTGGACGCTCTAGGTCACAATCTCCCCAACCTGCAGTTTCCAGTGTTTCTGGAAAGGTCCTAGGATTTGGCTCTTCCTTCCTCAGTTCAGCCTCTAATCTTATCTCAACTGCAGTACAAGATGAATCTTCCACAACATCACTAACAACTCAGGAGGTGTCAACAGCTTCTCAGACTTCTGTGAAGACTACATTAACACCAACTACTTCTGCTGATTTGCCACCTATACAAAGTGCAAAATCTGCAAAGGAGAAGCTAAATGAAAAGAAGCCAGAGAAACAAATGACAGAAGTTCAGAGAAACGTTGCAACAAAAGAGAGTGAGCAGAAATCAGAGCCTCCAAAAGCCTGTCCGCTTTGTAGGGCAGAATTAATTAAGAATCCTCCAAATTATGACACTTGTACTTCTTGCAAGACCACTGTGTGCAATCTATGTGGATTCAACCCTATGCCACATCAAACTGAGGTAAGATGATTGTTTTGTATCTTTAGTAGTTGTGTTTTATGCATATTTACATTTGCAGTATTCTAAAGTATATATCATTTGTAAACAGAGGTTGATATACTTTAATTTTTTTAAATTATTTATAGTCAGTAAAATGTGTGTTGGGTGACCATCAAAATAAAGTGTTACCCTGATTTATTGGATTGTTGCATAATTAACCACTTTTATCTTTTTGCAGATGAGGGAGTGGTTGTGTTTAACCTGCCAGATGCAAAGAGCATCTGAACCTCCACTTATACAGCAGTCCAAACCACAGACTGCCAAAAAACCTGCAGTACCACAAGTTACTCCAGTTCCCATTTCTTCACAGAGTGAGCATGCTATATTAAAAGATGAAAAAATAGCTGCCAAATCTGATCTACCACCTAAACCTGAACCTCCTAAAGATAATCCTGATTCCTTCAACTTTGGTTTTGGTGGTTCCCGTTCAAGGTCACCATCTCCTCAGCCAGCTGTTTCTGCTGTTTCTGAGAAAGTTCTAGGTTTTGGCTCCTCTTTTCTTAGTTCAGCATCCAATCTAATATCCTCAGCTGTCCAGGATGAAACTTCCAAAACTCCACCAACATCACGTAAAGGATCTACAGTCTCCCAGACATCAAATAAAATCATACCAACACCACCCACTCCTCGAAAAGGATCGGTTACTACTCAGGACTTGAAAAAATCTGAAACAGAAATAAAAACATCCTCTACACCAACCAAAGAGCAAAACCAAGAGAAAACATCAGTTCCAATTAAACCACCTCAAGCATTAATGAAAGACGAGCATCTAATAACCTGCCCACTCTGTAAAGAGGCCCTCAAGGAGGATCCACAAAGCTACAGCACTTGCACTTCTTGCAAAAAAATAGTTTGCAATCTGTGTGGATTTAACCCCAATCCACATCAAACTGAGGTAAGTCATGTTTTTTATTATTATGCATTGGCTCTTGTTTTATATACAGAAATGTTTCTGAATATTCTTTTAAATTATACAAGTCTTTTGTAGCTTCCACAAGCTTTCTTGATGCTGTTTTATACAGGTGAAGGTGTGGCTATGTTTGACTTGCCAGATGCAGGAAATGCAAGAGCAAACCCCTGCTCAGCCTCAACCACAATCTATGAAAGTACTTCCAGCATTTCAACAAAAGAAGGAGACTCCAGTTTCTTTGGCTTCTCCAGAGAAGACGGCAAATGTTCTTGCTGAGAAGAACAAGAGACCGGTAGAGACCAAAATACCCACACTAACTCCAACACCTTCAAATGTTCAAACGTCTAAAGGTGATGCTTCTCCTTCCAAATCTGTTCCACCAACCAAAAGTGAGCAACCTAAAGAAGAGAAAGGTTTCTTTGGCTTTGGTTTTGGTGGTGCTCGATCTCGGTCTCCTTCTCCTCAACCTGCTGTCTCTGAGAAAGTTTTAGGTTTTGGGTCCTCCTTCCTCAGCTCAGCATCCAATTTGATCTCTTCAGCTGTTCAAGATGAGTCAAACAAAACCCCACCAACATCTCGTAAGGGATCTACAGTTTCCCACACTTCAAATAAGACTATGCCAACACCACCCACTTCTAGAAAAGCTTCACTAGTTCACCAAGACTTACAAAATACACCTGCAAGGGAATCAAAGGCAGTTGCTGCACCACCTGAAGAACATAAAGGTCCAGTGGAGAAAACCTCAGACCCTCAGTTGCCCAAACTTCCACATGGTTCAGATGAGATTCCAAAAGCTTGTCCACTCTGCAAAGAAAGCCTCGAGAAGAACCTACAGAACTACAGCATGTGCAGTTCTTGCAAAAGCATTGTTTGCAATCTTTGTGGATTCAATCCCAATCCACATCAGACTGAGGTATGTCAAGTATGTTTCATGAATATTTACAACACAAATGGATTAATTTACAGTGTAAATGGATTAAAAAAGATTTGTTTATATGTTTTTGATTGATCAGCAGGTAAAGGAGTGGCTATGTTTGGCATGCCAAATGCAGAGAGCGCCAAGACCCCCTCTTGCTCCCCCTCCAGAATCTCCACAAAAGAAAGAAACTTCAATTCTACCCTCTTTCGAGAAGAAGCAAGGTCTACCTGCAGAGCCTGATAAGAAAACTCCAGCAGAGACCAAAACACCTATTCTTACTCAAGCAGGGTCAAATGGTCAAAAGTCTAAAAGTGATGTTTCTCCTTATAAATCTGGACCACCCCCTAAAGGTGAACAAATTAAGGAAGAGAAAGGTTTCTTCAGTTTTGGTTTTGGTGGTGCTCGATCTCGGTCTCCTTCTCCTCAACCTGCTGTTTCGGAGAAAGTTTTAGGTTTTGGGTCGTCCTTCTTTAGCTCAGCATCTAATCTGATCTCCTCAGCTGTTCAGGATGAGTCGTCCAACAAAACACCACCAACTTCTCGTAAGGGATCCACCATCTCTCAAAGTTATGTTAAGTCAACACCAACACCACCTACTTCTCGAAAAGGTTCAGAAGCTTCACAATCCTCACAAAAAAATACAACGGCAGAAGAAGCTATACATACTGCTGAACAGAAACCCAAAGAAAAGATGGCACAAGAAATGAAATCACAAGATGAAATGCCCAAAACATCAGACACTACTATGAAAAGCAACAAACCAGTCCCAGAGCCATTGAAAACCTGTCCACTCTGCAAGGAAGACTTAAAGATGGATCCACCAAATTATAACACCTGCTCTGAATGCAAGGACACTGTATGCAATCTTTGTGGATTTAATACCATGCCACATCAAGCAGAGGTACAGCCTTAATAATGGTTTATTAGTTTAAATCTGTATGTGAATTGTGCATGCATTGCATTAATTTTTGTTTTTCTACTTTAATGTCCTACTATTATTACTTTAAGCTAATTTATTCTCATTTTAAGTGCAATTAAAAGTAAAATGTGTAATTTCCTAATTTTGTTTGTGCAGGTTAAGGAATGGCTATGTTTGAACTGTCAGATGAAGAAATCAGAATCTGGTGCTCAAACATCTGCCCAACCAGGGCCACTAGTTAACAAAACACCTCCACCAACAGTACAACAAAATAAGGAGGCCCCCATGCCTACTCCAGTTCCTAATTCTACACAAAGGAAGCCAAATGGTATTGAGAAGGGCAAGATAACAGCTGTTATGGAGAATCAAGGGAAACAATCTACACAACATACCACATCACAACCTACTGAAATGCCAGAACGTGAGGCATCTTACACAAAATTTGCTGAACCAGCAAAACCTGAACCTTCCAAACAGGATACAAGTTTCTTCAGCTTTGGTTTAGGTGGTTCTCGCTCAGGGTCACCTCAGCCTTCTGTGCCTGCTGTGTCAGGAAAGGTTCTGGGCTTTGGATCCTCCTTTTTGAGCTCTGCATCAAATCTAATCTCTTCAGCTGTTCAAGATGAGTCCTCCACAACTCCACCAAGTTTACGTAAAGCTTCCACAAGTTCTGAAACTGGCAAAACTACAACACCACCAACTTCTCGCAAGAATTCTGTAATTTCCCAAACTTCAGTAAAGACTACGGCAACACCACCCACCTCTCGGAAAGGATCATTTGTTCAGCAAATGTCTCAGAAAATTCCACTCTCTGGTGACTCAAAAACACTTGTAACGGATAAGCCAAAGGAGGAAAAAACAGGTGAAAAGAAAATGCAGCAGACTATATTAGCCTCTGAAGCTTTGGCACTGACAGAAAAAGCTCCTAACTCACAGACCAAAGCATGTCCTCTTTGCAAAGTGGATCTTAATGTGGGTTCATCAGACATTCCTAACTACAATACCTGCACTGAGTGCAAGAATATGGTTTGTAATCTTTGTGGATTCAACCCAACTCCGCATCAAACAGAGGTAACTGAAATGCTGCTATGGTATGTTGTAGATAATCTACTTTTCATATGTGCATTGTTAGTTGGCAGAATCTTTAAAATTTGTATGAAAATGTAAAATTGATTAGAAAAAGTAATTAGAAAATGTTTAAGTTAAAAATGTTATATTAATATGAAAAAATTAAGCAATTCTGTTTACAGGTTGTTGAATGGCTTTGCCTGAATTGCCAGACACAGCGAGCTTTAAAGGGAATGGAATCACAAAGTCTTAAGCCTGACGATGTCTCCATATCAGCACCAACTCCAGGAACAGAAAGTACAACAAAAGGGGAACCATCATTAGTCTCAACCAAAGTAGATGTTAATCAAGTGCAACCTGAGACTAAAGTACCTGAACACACCAAAGTTCCAGCTGCAGCAACCACTGATCTAAGTGAGACTCCTGTTTTAGTGGATGCCCAAAAGAAAGAATCAACCTCAGATTTACCAAAACTTTCAGAGAGTACCATTAAGAAACAACCTATATCAACGGAAAGGAAAGAAACTTCAGGTCAAAAGGAGCCAAGGAAAGAGAAAGACACTGAAAAGCTCTTGAAGGAACTTGACAAGTCACCGAACAAATCTGCTCCATTTTCACAAGCAGAGCCTCCCAAACAGGAATCAAGTTTCTTTGGTTTTGGATTTGGTGGTCCCAAAGTACAGCCTGTTTCTTCAAAGCCATCTGAGTCTGCCACTGGGAAGCTCTTTGGCTTTGGTGGTCTGACAGAAACGGCTAGATCTCGTTCACCCTCACCACAAACTGTTTCGGCTGTTTCTGGAAAAGTTCTGGGCTTTGGGTCCTCCATATTTAGCTCTGCATCTAATCTGCTCTCATCAGCTGTTCAGGATGAGCCGTCAACCACACCACCAACTTCGAGAAAGGGTTCAACAGTGTCACAGACAATTGTTAAAACCACCCCACCCACGTCCCGCAAGGGATCTACAGCAACACCGGTTTCTCAGGTTCCATCAATTGGAGAAACCAAACCACAAACAGCACAGAACCCAGATGAGGGGAAACCAGAACTGACACCACCTCAGCCAACTCAAAGGTCTATTCCTGAAGCAATCCAGAACACCTGTCCAATATGCAAAGTGGAACTTAATATTGATTCAAAGGATGCTAAGAATTTTAACACTTGTACCGAATGCAAGATTACTGTCTGCAGCCAATGTGGATTTAATCCAGTGCCTCATCAAACAGAGGTAAGAGTCTTTTTTTAAAAAGGGTTAAGACCTTATTATAATATTCATGATTAACTCAAGTAATTCCAGTTAACTAAAATAATTCACTTTGATATTGTATTTAGAGGAAGCACTTTTTTTAATCTTTGTGGACTTATAATAAGGAATATAATGTTGTCTTTGATTTCTCTAAAATCTTTGTAGGTTAAGGAATGGCTCTGTCTGAATTGTCAGGTACAGCGAGCACAGGCAGGAATCAAGCAGCCTGAAAATACCCCAGTGAAACCCCAACCAGTTCCCTTAGTGAAGGACAACCAAACTCTGTCTAAAACTGACATAGTAGCTACAGCTGAGCCCAAACCCAGTGAGCACTTCAACATAGATGCCACAGAAAAGAAAGTGGCTCCTGTGCAGGAAATAAATAAGGACAAAAAGCCAGGTACAGATGTGTATAAGCAAAACATTGAACAGCAAGAGCCTGCAAAAGTACCAACCCATACACCAAAAGATGCAGCCTCTCCTGCAAAGTCTGCTCCATCTCAACCAGAACCCCTTAAGCAGGAATCAAGTTTCTTTGGGTTTGGATTAGGTGGTGCTAAGGCAGAGCCTGCTTCCTCTAAACCATCTGAATCAACCACTGGAAAGCTCTTTGGCTTTGGTGGCCTGACAGAAACTGCTAGATCTCGATCACCTTCTCCACAGTCTGTTTCTGCTGTCTCTGGGAAAGTCTTGGGTTTTGGTTCCTCATTATTTAGTTCAGCATCTACACTGATCTCTTCTGCTGTTCAGGATGAGCCTTCAACAACACCACCAACTTCTCGAAAAGGTTCCACAGTTTCTGCAGAATCTGTTAAATCTTCCACAACAACACCAACAACCCGCAAAGACTCACTGGCTTCTCATGTCAAGACTACACCACCAACATCTCGCAAGGGATCTGTTGCTACGCCAGAGTTAAATAAGATGCCTCCTGCAAAAGAGGTCAAAACGGACACTGAAAAGAACCTGGAGGACAAGAAACAAGAACAGTCCAATGAAGCCAAAGTTTCAAAAATGACTGAGGAAAGGGAAAAACCTGAAATGAAACAAGATAAAATAAAACCTATTGGAAGTGTGCCTCAGTCAGCTGTATCATCTTGTCCACTTTGTAATGTGGAGCTTAACATTGGCTCAAAGGACCTACCAAATTACAACACCTGCACTGAATGTAAGAGCGTGGTATGTCAACTCTGTGGATTTAACCCCATGCCTCACCTTGCAGAAGTAAGTCATAGCTTGTTTCGAATTTGGTTAAGGTTGTTGAGCTGTGCATTTTTCAGAAGTGTCAAGCTAGTGTTTATACTTTATCCAGATGAGCACAATAAGGTGGTGTTGTTTAGGAAGTTGATGAAGGTTGCTAAAGCCTGACTTGATTTGATTAAATTTCAGTTGATTCACTTAGTGAAGTGCTTTAAACTCCTTTTTTTAGGCTTTAGTCTGTAGTTCATGCAATCTGTTTGATGTTTGTCTAGAAAATAAGCTCCTCTGACTAATATATTTCACTAGCAGTAGCCCTTGTTATGTGTTGGTGACTAATCAGCTGAGGTCTTTGAGTGCATGAGTCTGTCAGACAGGAAATCTGGACTTGTGGGTTCTCCACTGCATAGTTCTTAACCTCTTTAATGCCCACTCATTCTCCAGATGGCTCTTTCCAAACCATTGTAATTTTACTAAAACTCTGTGAGGCCTGAGGATGCAGTAAAGGGGCCAATAATGGCATTAACTTTCTGTAGGGTCCAATGAGTTATTGGCATTGTTTTAGATTCATCCAATCACAGCCAGCATAGACATAAACAAAATAAGTGGATTGTGTCCCTGCAATGATTTAAAACCACAGTTTGTGTGCAATAGAAAGCAATTTTAAAGTTGACTTTAAATTTCTGCATTGCAAATTTGCAAAACTGTTTTTTAATGAGTAAATGCTAAGCGTGAGGTACAACGTCAACATATAAACTTCAGTGGTATTTATGGGAGCGAAGCTTCATGCTAATACTGCAACGTGCTGACTCTTAGGGGGAAAAATCTCTATTTGAACAAAATGTGTGATTACGCAACAGGCTGATTGTAGAAAGCCACAGCTTGCAGTACAGTCTGTTAAAGAGATTTGAGGGTTGTGCAACAACATTATGTGATGGTATCAGAGTTGGCTAGGAGTACACATGATATGTGAATATGTGGAAGTGATGGTAAAGAAGAGCAGGTATCCAGATGCAGTGTGTTTAAGTGGACTGATGGACTAAAGCTCTTAGACTATCTGCTGCGTCAGCCTGTCGCATTTATTAGCGGTCACGTGCAGCATGTCTGTCGCATGTTAACGTGACTTCACTGGATTCTGACCCTTAATGAACAGTGTTCACCGTAATGCTATTATGATTTGAACCGCCTTAGAACAAGGAAGGACAAGGCTAGTATTAAGTAATTGTCTGTTTTGTTTTGAATTACAGCTGGTAAACGTAGGGCTAGTTTGACACGAAAGGCTCCGTCACTTTTAATGTAAGACAGGATAGTAGCAGTTGATGGACTTGCATGTTGCCATTGCATTTTCTGTCAGTGTATATTTCCATTGGTACTTACAATGTAGATTGAGAGTTTAACTTATCATTTTCTCAAAGGACACATTGTTTCTAAATGTTAGAACTTGAAATGTTCTAGATTTACTGTGTAGAACATTCTGTTTGTCCTGTGAATGTTAGAAAAGCAGTTGCATTGCAGATGACCCACTTAGTAACCGACAGCCCTGCATTTTATGCGCTAAATCATATTTGACATCGCATTGTCATTTTGCCCTTTCAGTTGTGACACGGAGCCTGACATGCCCTTAACATGAGCTGTTGATTTTACCCTGTAAGTTCCTGCACCTTCTCAGCCCCTGTGTCTGATGTTAATAGAAAAATACAGTTTAGACCCAATTCAACCCTAAATGACAAAATGACAAAAGTGCATTTGTATGTCTGTCAGCTGTGGGCATGGCTTCAATAACTGATACATGATGTTAGCATATAATAGTTACATTCTGGCACACTGTTGGCCAAAAATAGCTTTTGATTTTAATCTTCTTCAGCTAGCTTTGGGACGGCAGCTCTAGAAAAGTTGCCATTGGACCCAAGGGGACTTGAGTATTTTTGGAAGTTATTTTCGGGCCTGCAGAGACATTGTCTTGTTTTGTCTAAATTTCTTCTTATTTTTTGCTGCTGTGCCTTTAAGACTTGTATGTAAGCGCTATTGCCAACATTTAACTAATTGCTGTTATGCTGTATTTCAGGACATCCAATGATTTGAAAATGATTTTGTTAGTGCAGCTTAGCTTTGACTATTGTATTGACTATTAAATGACTGTTGTGAGCGCAGTGAGTTTTGGCCCGTATGCAGCACTCATCTGAGCTGCAGTCGTTGAGGGCTGCTGTGTTTCCTCATTGTTCCTTTGATGGCAATACACTGATGCCCAGCTGTGCCCGGGGGGAGTGTGTGTCTGTGATCTTGCTGGGACTGGTTCCTCCATGGCTTGCTGTTAATATGAAACAATACTCTGTTTGTAGAAACTACATGGCAATTGTCACCCACATACAGGGGTCTCACACACACAGTCCCTCTCTCCCTGTCTTTCTTCTTTTGGTCTTCTGTGTTTGAGGGTGTGTGT